>CAUYRH010071426.1:0-12436 GCA_963574655.1 Perodicticus potto
ACGAGGACAGACAGACAGAGGGACGCCGGAGGGGTGACCACGAGGAGAGACAGACAGAGGGACGCCAGAGGGTGACCACGAGGAGAGACAGAGGGACGCCGGAGGGGGACCACGAGGACAGACAGAGGGACGCCAGAGGGGTGACCACGAGGAGAGACAGACAGAGGGACGCCAGAGGGGTGACCACGAGGAGAGATAGAGGGACGCCAGAGGGGTGTCCATGAGGAGAGACAGACAGAGGGACGCCGGAGGGGTGACCACGAGGAGAGACAGACAGAGGGACGCCGGAGGGGTGACCACGAGGAGAGACAGACAGAGGGTGACCATGAGGAGAGATAGACAGAGGGACACCAGAGGGGTGACCACGAGGAGAGACAGACAGAGGGACGCCATCTACAAGCAAAGGAAAGAGGTCTCTGGAGAAACCAACCCTTTGCCATCTGGATGTGGGACTTCTAGACTCCAGAACAGAGAGAAAATAAATTTCTGTTGTTTAAGCTACCCAGTGTATATGGCATTTTGTTACAGCATCCCTAGCAAACTTATACAAGACTCACATCCAGAAGATATAAAGAGACTTACAAAACAATATTAAAAACATGGATAACATAATAAGAACTACACAAAAAATATGAAAAGTGTTTCATGATAGAGGACATTGAAATAACCAACCAACATTTGAATATAAAAAGTTGTTCAACTTTAGTTTAGTTATCAGGAAAATAAAAATTAACACAATATGACAACACTACACAGTTATTAGAATGGCTGAAATTGAAGGGACCAGTAGAGGAAGTAGAACTGAGTCTTGTACATTGCTGGTGGAATGGCAAATTAGTACAAATACTCTGGGAAATTATTTTTCTTTTCTTTTTCTGTGAAGAGTCTTACTTTGTCACCCTTGGTACAATGCCATGGCATCATGCTCACAACCTCAAACTTTTGGGCTCAAGTGATTCTCTTGCCTCAGCCTTCCGAATAGCTGGGACTGCAGGTGCCCACCACAACACCCAGCTAGTTTTAGAGACAAGATCTCACTCTTGCTCAAGCTGATCTCAAGCTCCTGAGCTCAGGCAGTCCACCCTCCTCGGCCTCCCAGTGGAAAATTATTTTTCATTATCATAGCTAAACATAAGCACAATGACCTGGAAATTCTTCACGTAGGGATATATCCAATAGAAATGTAGACATATATCCATCAAAAGACTTGTACTGAAATACTCATGGCGGCCCCATTTATAATAAGTAAAATCAGCAAGCTACTTGAATGCCAAAAAATACTGGAATGAATATTTAAAAAATTATATTCATACATTTGAATAATACAGCAGTGAGAATAAACATCCTACAATTATGTGCAAAAACATGGGTGAATCTCGAAAACATGTTGAGCATAAGAAGCTGGACACAGGAAGAGTTGCTGTGTGATTCCATAGTGTCCACAACCAGGCAGAATTAATCTATGCTGTTCCTTTGGGCGTATGAGAGGTATTTCTGGGGGAATAAGAAGAATGCTAGGGTGTGGAAATGTCCTGTTGTTTGTTCACTTTGTAAAAAATCCATCAAGCTGCAGATGTGTCTTCCACAGAACAAATTAAAACCTTCAGTTGTTTAAGTCACTCTCTAGTCAGCTTTTCTGTCATTTACAGCTAAAAGCAATACTAATTGATAAACTATTTCCTCAGCAGCTTCCTAAAATGAGGCGAAGATGAAAATACATGTTGGACATGATGACCAAGTATAAAGAGCCTGGACCAAGGCTGAGCCTGCCCCACCCTTCCTGCTTGGTATTTTTGTATCTAGATGTGACTCTGAGCTGGGTTTCAGAATTTTAACTCACAGGGACACACCCTCTGGAAGCCTTTACTATTTACAATGAGCATATGAACCCTACAAATAAAATAAGTAATTTTATGTTAGTCTTATTACTAGCAGTGAGTATGTGGCTCAATAGCTGTGACATGAACCCGCATTAGCAATGGCTTATGTATGGTGGCTGTCAGGTTAGGGACCCAAGCTTCACTTATACGGGTGTTCTACCATCCCATAATGACAAGGGTGTTTCCCTTATCATGGTGATCAAGAACAGGTCACCATCATTACCCCACATTCCAGGCAGCCGGGTGAGGACGGAGGACAAGAAGGCACATCTTGGCCTTTAAAGTACAACCAGGAATGGAGCTGTCACTTCTGAGCACATCCGTCAGGAATGTCAGGGAAGGAGGGAAGCTAGGAAATGCAGTTGTTCACTGAGTGGCCAGGATCTCTCCTGAAAATCCTGTTACTGTGAAAGAAGAGGAAAAGTAGAAACGGGAGAGGTAGGATTCACACCCTAATGCCACACAAGGTGACGCACTCTTACATCCACTTCGTCTATCCAGAGCCTTCGTGGTGGTAGGAACAAAAAGCACATCTCTTATTTCTTCAAAGTAAGTTTCTTAAAGGAAAAATGATTTGGAGAATGACTTATTGGTTTTTTTGTAAGTTTAAGCTAACTCTTGCCTCATCACATTCTTTTATTCTCTGAGAACTCTGTTTAAGGTTCACCTTTCCTGTTGCATGCCCTAGATGAACGATAGCTGGCTCCAGTCGACTACTCACTTCCCCAGTTTCACCCATAGCACCATGTCTGTGGAGCACTGAGTGATTATGCAGATGTGTATACATTTTTATTTTTCTATGATGAGGTAGAAATAATAGGACTTCTGATGTCTGGCAGACATTGATTCAAATCCCAGCTGTACAGTTAAGTGGCTACATGTCCTTGCTATACCCCTACCCACTGAGATCCTTGGTCTCAGAAGAGGGGTCTGCTCTATTTCATCCCATCTCTTAACCCCACCCCTCCCAATGGCTCTAGCATCTAAGTATCCCCCCTTACTTCTTTAATCTTTCTCCAATGACTTATTCGTCTCATACAAACCAGCTCACATTTCCCTAATTTTCTCAATGTCTCTCATCCCTATTTCCCATAATAGCTAGCTCCTCTCTCTCTTGTCACTCTACCATATAGCTTCCTAAAAGCGTGTGCCCCCTTCCTCACCTGCTGGTCACCCCTCTGCCTCTGATTTCATTCCTGTTACAAAATGCATCTGCTCGTACAAAAAAACATGACCATTCTGAAAGCATTTCCTGTAGTTAATTTTCTGCAATCTCTGAACAGTTAACTATTCTTTACTGACAAACTCTTTCCCCCTTGCTTTCACAACCTCACCTTCTCAGGCCCAACCACCCACTACCATCCCCTGCCCCTGGGCTTTCTATCCACAGCCCCTCCATGGATGCCTCTTCTGGAGCTGCCCTCGGCCTTCTTGTCTGACTCTGTTGAGTTCTAGACCATCTCAGTTTGGTGGGGGGGACTGATGGGTTTCTTGGGACATTGTACTTTTAGTTTTAAAACTGAGAACATCTCAGGCAAACCAGAATGGGCTGATCACCCTAGAAAGTGCCCACCGGACATTTCTACTCAAATGTCCTACAGACACCACAAAGTCAACATGTCTAGCCCTGGAGTCATTGTCACACCTGTCTCACCCCAAACCCTTCCTTCTTCACTCATTCACTATGTCAGTGAATGCAGAAGCCCAGGAGACATCCTGAACCCTGGCCACTCTCACTCACTATGTCTGCTGGTCACCAAAACCTGAGCAGAATGAAAATGTGTCTTCACTGCCTGGCCTTAATTCAGGCCTGCCTTATTTCTTGCTTGACCTGCCACATCCTAGTCCCCTGCCCTCAGCCTTGGCCCTCCAAGCTACACAACCATCAGAGTGGTTCTTCCAGAACCAAAATTCAACCATGCTAACCTCCTGCTTTATCAAAGGTTCCCATAAAGTTCACACTCCTTTCACTGTTGCTGCCACCCAGCCCCCAGATCGATGGTGCAGAGGTAGCACTGCAGATGGAATGATTGATGACTGAAGCTCGCTCAGGCATTACAGCAAGTTTATTTCTTCCACCAAGGCTTATATAGGCACATAACATAATCAACAAACACATGACTTAATCTTATGACTTCATCAATAAACATATGACTTAAACCTGGCCCCAGGCCTTTTACTGCCTTGTAGTTACAAGCTTATGGATAAATCGTATTAACTGATAAACACTTAATGTTGTGTAAAACTATCTTTATGGGCTAAGGTTTAACTGGCTTAACTGATAACTACTTTACTAAAGTTATTTTTATGCTAAGTAATCCCAAAACAAGATTTTGGGGAAATAAGTGGTTTAAATGCTTAATCCTTTAACCGACCATTTGGAGGCAGTTAATCGTCTTAAGGGAGTAGCCTGGAAAATCCTACCAGGATTTTTTCCTTTCTAACTCACAAATGACTTTAAACTTGCCTTCACAAAATGGGAGACTGATTGACTTTACAAGGGCGCAGATGACAGTGCCCCTACATTTCACTGAACACCTGTAAGTCCCATAAGATCTAACCTCTGCCTGTGACTCCAGAAACTCCCTTGTGAGTCCCTGATCTCCCCTTGCAGTCTCCTTACACAGTTTCTGAACTCCTTGCACTTCCCTGAGAAAAGAAAATACTATTTCACGGATCTGTTACCTTGTTCTTGCAGTCCTCTCTACTTGGAATGCACCCTCCTTGCTACCTGACAAGCTCTTATTAACCTCCAAGATTCAATTCAAGTATCTCCTTCCCTGAGAAGCTTTCCCTGTTTCTAGAATATACCTGTATCATACATACCCCTTAACACATGGAAATGCAATTACAGATATCTTCATGTCTGTTTTTTCTGCAAGGCAGGTTATAAAAGTCTTAAAGTCAAGAACCTGTATACTCATTCTGTATTCAAGAACAGTATTTGGAACACAGAACGAAAAATATATTTTTAGATGACTGAATTGCCCTCTCTGGGTCTGGTTCCCCATTTGTAAGAATGTTACCTGTAGATCAGGTGTTACCCCAATCTTCAATTCTACACCAAAGGTATTAACATATAGGAAAGTACCCATCTGCCTTCTTGGAACTCAGCAGAATCCCATGTTTCTCTTCCCCCTTTACTGCTATACTAACACCTGTACTTTCTACTTGCTTTGTTTCGCCCCCAATAGAAGCCTGATTGATACTGATTGATACTTCCTAGAGACTGACTGAGCTGGGGGCCAAGAAAAGCCTCTACTCCTACTTGATGAAGGCAAGAATCCTCTTAAGGATTAATCACCATTTATATTACTACTGATTCCCATCGAGAACAGGTAATCTCCACAGAGTCAGAGTCTGTGATACTCTGCCAGGTGCACATTCTTGGAAGGACAATCTTGTTTTAAAATAATACCTGCTTGTGCACTTACTTTGCACCTTTCACCACAGAAGTATTCAAAAAACATCTGAGATTAAATATTTAAAAAGAGAGTAAAATCATTTCATGCCCAACAGATTAAAAAAAAATGTTTAATGGCATTGCCAGATGTTGGCAAAGGTGTGGCATAATAGGGATTTTTATACACTGCTGGTGGGAGAAAAATTGGGATAAACACTTTAGAGAACAGTGGGGTATTATTGAATAATGTTGAGCGTGCAGATACCCTGAGCCCAAGTAATTCCAGCACTGTGTAGAAACCCTCAGAGAAACCCTCGTGTGTGTGCCAGGAAATATGCACAAAGGGGTTCATAACAGCCTAACTTATAGGGGGGGAGGGGAAAGGAAAGGAGAAGGGGGAGAGAAGTGTGGGGTAAAAATACCTACATATGTGCTCCATTGAGACTGGGAAAAAACGGGTTAACATGACTTTTGCTAACGCAGAAAAAGCAAGAGAGCTGGGCTGCCCTGAGGCATACACAGAGGCTGTTTATTGGTGGTAAAAGCCCAGAAACAGAAACTCTAAAGTCATGAAGCCGTCAAGCCCAAGAGGGTCAGAGTTTGAGAATCCCCCGCTTGGTGATACGGCCCAGAAGTTGACAAGTGTTAAATACATATTGTCTTAACGGCCTAAAGGTCTCAGTACTGCAGAAAAACAGTCATAAAATCCATTGGAGGTTAACTTAATGGGCACATAGAAAACTTAAAAGAATAAGTTCCCCTGCAGCTTTAGATTTTTTTAGATCTTTTACACAAACAGAAGATGCATGCTTTAGAGAGAATGTAAAGCAGAAAAACATTTGTTGTTGTGCAGACTTGATGTCTGCCACTTAGGTTTAGAGTTAAATAGAAGAAGTTAAATAATGGTAAAGATTTTAGATCATTGATTAAGTGTGTACGTGACTACCAGTGTATAAAAGGTGGCCAGAAATAAAGATGTTTTGCTACATGCCATCTTGAGCTGTAGTCCGCTTCTTGCACCTTTTCACATTACAGAAGTGAGCTTGCACCCGAGGCAAAGCTGCTGTCCCCTCGCGTCTCTGGTCACACAACAGGAAGGCAGAGGGAGGGGAGTAATTCAGGATAGATGTGAAAAGAGTCAACCATGGAGGGTACTGAAGAATTTCAAAGGTATGAGCAATGTTCACCTCCCTAACCTAGGTGGTCAGGAAAGGGCTACTTGCTGTATTTCATTTCATGAGGGGGAGGGTGGAGAGGGAAGAGAGAGATGGGAGGGAAGGAGGAAGGCAGAAACCAGTGCTCACAAATCCAAGTAGAATATTTCATAAGGAAAATGAATCAACTACAGCTATACATTTCAACATAGATGAATCTCAGAAATTAAAGCTTGAAGGAAAAACAAACAGTGGAATTCATTTCCATAAACTTCAAAACTAAGTAACACATTGTTTAGAGAGGTACATATAGGGTAAAACCAAAAAGAAAAACACAGGAATAATTTGCACAAAATTAGGACAGTCATTCAGGAGAGAGGTGGGAAGAGTTGACCAGGAGGGGCACTGAAGTATTTCAAAGGTACAAGTAATGTTCAGTTTCTCGGCCTGGGTGGTCAGTAAAGGGCTACTTGTATTTTTGTTATTGTTATATTATTGCTCTTCAAACTGGACATGTATGTCTATACTCTCTTTTGTATTCAAGGTATACTTTAGTTTAAGTACTTTTATTTAAAGAGAGGATTAGTAGCTCTTTCAAGGTCATACTAATAAGTAACAAGTTAAGCCTGGACCCACATCTGTCTGACCTTAAAGTTCACAGTTCTGCCTCACAGGTATGCAGGGTTCTCAAACAATCCACTCACATTAAAGTTGCAGTCTTCAAGCCAGAAGTTCATCAATGGATAAACAAAACATGGTATATACACACAGGGAGTATCTTTCAACCTGTCAGTGTCAGAGGAGGGAAATCTTGTCACTTGCTACAATGTGGACATGACACTGAGTGAAATAAGCCAGTCGCAAAAGTCAAACTCTGCCTGACTCCCCACCCTGTGTGAGGCACTTAGAGTATCCAAAATCAGAGACAGAAAGTAGGATGGTGGCTGCCAGGGGCTGGGCAGGGAGAAGACTGGGGAGTCTTGTTTAATGTGGGGAGAGTTTCAGTGCCACAAGATGAAAAGAGTTCTGTGTACAAATGGTGGTGACGGGGTTGTGTGCCAAGGTCCTGCCCTTGGGGCAGGGTCCTTTAAGACCTGTTGAACTGGCTGCAAGTGACTGGGAAAAAAGAAATTATGAGGGGCCATAGATAAAGAGACAGGATACACAGAATAGAGTTTTTAAAAGGTGGGTACAGGGGACCACGGCTAGCTTGTGGGGCTTCAGTGAGCAGCCCTGAGTGTTTGTTCTACTCAGCTTTTATTGAAAGCTATTGTCTCATTTAGCCAAGAGGGTAAGCTGAGCAAGGGAGCAAAAACTTGAGCAGTTTCTCGAGTAAGCATGTTAGTTCTTATTCTATCTATAATCATTAACTTTAAGGGTCTGGGCAGCCTTGAGAAACCCAGAACCTGAGGTTTGAGTGGGGGTAGCCACCAGTCTGTGGTCACTGCACACAGACCCCTTGGGGGAGGTTAGACCCCTCTAGTTTCTCTGTGCAGCAGACACAAGGGCCTCGGGCTCCTATGAAGAATCAGTGGAAAAGAGGAATTTTCCCCTTATCTCCACCTGGAGGCATTTCCCTCCAGAGTTAGGGCCCAAGCCCTCCTAAGCCCTCCTGCCCATATCTCAGGGCTTGAGCTGTTCCCCTGATCTCTGCCCTGGCCACAATACAAATCCCCAAAATGGGCATTTGCTTCTGGAGGGTTGTTGACTGGGCAGGGGTCAGCCTGGTTTATGTTCCTTCCCAGGCCTTGCATGCAGCTTCTGCTATAGCCACTTTCTTCAGAGCACTCCCAGACCCAGCAGGGGTGTTTGTAAGCTGTATCCCTCACAGCCCAGGCCTCCAGTAAAAGCAGAAACTGCTCCAACAAGTAATTCAACTGTTAGTTTAAAAGTAAGCTAAATTGATTTTATTTCAGCTTACTCAGGTTATTTCTCTGTTTTCCCCTTTTCTGGGGATGCTTTCCCTGGCCAAGAATGGTCTTTGACACCCATTGTCCCTGAAGTTGTGCGATGACGTGAATGTACCTAACACCAAACTATACATTTAGAAATGATTGAAATGTCAGGCTTGGGAGCGGCGCCCTTACTCCAGTGGGTAGGGCACCAGCCACATACACCGAGGCTGGCAGATTTGAACCCAACAGAGCCAGCTAAAACAACAAGGACAACTTCAACAAAAAAATAGCTAAAGGCTTGGTGCCTCTGGCTCAATGGGCTAAGGAGCCAGCCACATACACCTGAGCTGGCGGGTTTGAATCCAGCCTGGGCCCGCCAAACAATGACGGCTGCAACCAAAAAATGGCCGGGCATTGTGGGGGGGCGCCTGTAGTCCCAGCTACTTGGGAGATGGAGACTCACTTGAGCCCAGGAGCTGGAGGTTGCTGTGAGTTGTGATGCCATGGCACTCTACCCAGGGTGACAGCTTGAGGCTCCGTCTCAAAAAAATACACTGTGTTTTTAACTTCTTTCAAAAATAGTTTAATTAATGATCTGGAAAGATTTTCACGGCACACTTAAAATCCCCTCCTGGCACCGGTGACCAGGGCACACTGTGGAAAATCACTGATCTAAATAAAGAAGGTCACACACTGAGGGGGACGTGAAGGGAAAGTCTGTAAATTAATACCCCATGATGTCCTATCTCACAAATGTTATATCCCTATTTTTTTTTGTAATTTCTTCAATTGGTATTTTTATTGCCATTTGTAGGTGAGATTTAGAAGGGTTCGGTGCAACCTCGAGCAGTTTATTTTTCTATATGCCTCAGTTTCCTCATCTATAAATTAGGATATATTGACATCCCAGGGCTATAGTCATGACTAAACTTACTGTATCAGCAATGACAGACAGTTCCACCAGTGACAGTGCAGTGGAAAGGACCATTCCACAGGGAGGGTGTTGGCACACTGGCTCCCGGCTGGCCTGCCACTCATTGTCTTGAACCACGAACACATCACTTTGCCTGTCTGGGCTCCCATTCTGTCATCTATAAAATAGGAGTGTTAGACCAGATGATTGCTAAACTCTCCTGCCCCTCAAATTTATGCTCCATGAGTTCACGCTGTAGGTCAACTCCTCAGCTCTGCCCCCCAGGCTCCAAGGGATGAGGCGGTGACCGGTGCTCCTTCCCCGGCTATCCCCTGGCTGGCCCGTCTCTCCACTTGGCTCTGGAGTAGCAGTGTGACCTGACTTGGTAAACTGTGAAGCTCGATACAGTCAAATGTGCTCACAGCACCCCCAGGATCATTCTCACCAGAAAATAGGGAGACAGCATGATCGGAACCCCAGGACGGAACCGACCAAGCCCACAGGGAGGGAGGAGGGACACCAGGGCAGAGACGACTCTGATACGAAGGTTTTCAAAAACCCAGAGCTTCAATATGACTGGGCTCCATGTAAGACTTGTTCTGGTTTTGCCAGGCACATTTTTAGCAGACATCACCATGCCATGTTAAAGGAGTTGAAGACATCACAGCCCTGAGTTCATTCTGAGATCTGGAAAGAGGAGCAAGAAGTGACACTGTCCTTCTCTGTGGGGCTCCACGGTGGGAGGAGCAGAGAGCAGGTGAGTTTGGAAGCAGAGCAGGAGTGGAGGCCAGTGAGGCAGACAAGAAGCCCCAGCAGGTGCAGATGGGTCCCTGAAACAGGCTGCTGGGGGCACCTCACAGGCCCCCGGGCTCTCGGATCCCTGGGATCCCCCTCTGCGGGCCCACAGCTCTCCGGGCACCTCTTCACTGCACCACGTCAGATGCCCACTGGCCACAGTCTGTGCTCCACTGCCCGGCCCGGGGAGGCCCCAGCACCTGGGCACTGGCAGGTTCCAGGTTATGTTTATCTCTTTCACAAAGGCAGCAATTCATTCCAGCGACAGGCAGGGGTTGGGTAAAGTTCCACAAAGTCCTAACAGGGACATTAAAATGAGGATTTTTCCAGATAAGAAAGCAGGAAAGTGTTGCAAACCAAGAATGGCCAGGGAGAGAGGGGGCAAGCCTGGTGGGAGGAAAGACAGGGAATCCAGGAAGGGGCGGCACCAGGCTGACTACGGCCCAGCACTAAGGGAAACCGAGACAGCGCACAGAGGCCCGAGATGCTGACGGGCTCACGGGCCTCCCTGAGGGAGCAGCAGCATGGTGCGGGGCTGAGGCCAGGGACCCAAATGACCCAGAGCAGGAGGACGAGGGCTAAGGACTTGGCTCAGAAGACAGGAACCTTGCAGGGAAGGCCACTCAAGAAGACAACAAGGACAGAGGAGAGGAGGTGAGCCCGGTGGGGCTGTGCTGGGACTCACGAGGGAAGGGAGCTTCCTCTTGGACGTAGCCCAGCAGATAGGGTTTCCAACCCCAGGGGCAGCTCTGGTTCAGTGACCCTGCCTGGGGTGTCAGGGTGCCACAAAGCCCTGGGCAGATTTCACGGACATCGTGCAAACCCACGTTGCTACCAATGAATGGGCTTGTGTTTCTGGCTCATTTCAAGAGACTGGAGGTTCTCAGAGCTGGTGTCTTTGAGGGGAATAAAAAACACAGGTTAAAGGAAATGCATGAGAATGTCCCCTGAGGGGATGGGCATTTATTTTCCCATCAGTAGACCTCTGTGAAACAGTCTGGGACTGTCCTTCCTTGAGGAGCCGGGTCTGCGGTAGAGGCCGCCATCTGGGCAAGCAGGTGTGTCTGAAAGCACCCTGACAGGCACGCCACTCACACACGTGCAGGGCCTGGTGTTTATTTAAACACGACAGCTGCTATTCACAGATCTTGATGCTGTTTGTGCCTAGCTGTTAGAATCACGGGTTTTTGTCTTTTTCAACGCCTTAACTGAGCATAACCTATCCCAATCCTGTTTGTGCCACAAAGTGCATTTGTGTTTTGCTAGAGCGCCTGAAACTTGCAAATGTTTTACACAGCTGCACAGACAGAGCTGGTCGCCAGGGATCATTTTTTAGAAACTCACCCATAGTTCTTACCTAAGGCTATACTCTAAAACGGCTTTTTAGATTCATGATGAATTCAGGCAGGAAAATGAACAGATTCCTCTACCTGAAATTCCTAAATGAAAATCCTTTCAGTTAGAGTACTGTCTTGGGGGCAAAGAAATGGCTTTGGGCTTCTAACTAAGGACCAAGAACATTCTAAAAATCTCCCCCACCAAAATCATTTACGTTAGCAAAGAAAAGACCATAAAACAAGACAAATTATCCATGCAATAACAGAAAATCTTAGAAATCACAGTGCTCTACATTCCGATTCAAAATTAAATCATGCCCTTGGACCCACAGCAGCCGCCCAGCGTCTGTGCTCATTCCTTTGGGGCTTTAGTCTCTGGTCCACGTCTTTGCATCTGTTCAGCCCTGAGACAGTTCTGTTTCCGCAGGAAGCTGCATTTATATCAACTTCCTCCTACCCATGCATTTGTGTCCGCTGCTCCCAACTGGTCCAGTTTGCTCATGGGTCCAGGAAACTGCTATTTGTTCATCAAGGGCACAACAGTAAGCCTTTTCTCCCAGGACCCTGTTGGTATCTGTGCCACTGAGACTTGGGAGCAGTTTCCACAAAATGAAGTCCCACAGCCCTGCCACTTCTTACAGCACTGCCACCACTTAGCTCCAGGTCGCCAGCTCAGCACCTGCCGATCATCCTCTCCAGGCCTTTAATCAAGCCCCAGGTAGCGCCCTTCGTATCTTACTAAGGTGAGGCTGTGCCCCCCTGGGCAATGCTTGTGTTTTATCTATTCTTCAAAATTGGGCCTTCACGGACCTCCCTTCAGTAGAGAAGTAAAGGGAAATAAGATATATGAAAATATTCCAAAGCACAAACGGAAATGAGAAAGCAGGCCAGGGTCTCTGAGAGACTCACTGCCCCCTAAAGCACACACTTTGTAGGAAGAAAAAGCTTGTAACAGATGCTTCACATACAAAAGTAAGCCACAGTAAAAAGAGAACTATTTGAAAAATACATAACACATAGGAAAAGTAAAGCCTCCATAAGAATTACTTTTTTTTTTTT
>CAUYRH010071428.1:0-22277 GCA_963574655.1 Perodicticus potto
GGATATTTTTTTTTCCATTCCTGAGATACTTTACTAAGACTGGTAGAAAAAAGGTTGCACCAGTTCTAAACAGCACTTTTACGGACAAGAATACCAAGGAGAAGAAGAAAGAGTCTCTTCCCATGCTTCTTTCTTTTTCTAGAATACCTCTGAGAGCACGTCCTCCCATCTCAGTGTCCAGAGTTAGGTCACACATCCATTCCTGAATCAATTACTGGCAAAGAAAATAGAAGTCAACAAATAAACCTGTATTCTGATGAGATCAGTCTGGGAGCTGAGGTTCATGCCTAATAGGAGGAAAGGGGGCTAGCTGGACAAAATTAAGTTCTGCGACATTAGGGAGAGGGAATGGGTACTGGGTGGGCGCCAATATTGTTTGTTCACTAAAAATCACATGTAGGTCTCTAATCCTCGTGAAAATGTGTTTTCAGCGGATGAAGAGCCCGTGGCACATCATGTGGGTGTCTGAGGCCAATTAGGCTTTCCATGAGAATTGCCACGCAAAACTGAAGCTGCTTTCTGGGTAACATCGCATCCTAGCTCGTCAAAATTCAGGCATGAATTATGAAAAGGCTTTATGTAGATTAGATTTTACTTGAAAGGCCTCTCCCAGGAGATGCAGCATTTCAGTAGAGGGCCTTCATAAAAATAAATGAATAAATAAATAAATAAATGAATGAAAAGCAGGTCTCCCAGACACGCCTCCCAGTCCCCTTGCCCTGGCTGGCCAGGTCCATATCTCACCTGTCACACATAAAGTACCTTCTGCCGCATGTGCCAGACTTCTGCTTTAGAGTAGCGTAGGAAAAAAAATACATTTACATGAATATGATTGTTTTTCTGCATTTGTGATCAATGAAAATTTATGAACATTTCAAGAGACACTACCTTTTTTAAGCAGTTAACTGTCAAATTGCTGTAGCCAACAGCTGAGACCGAGATGAAGTTTTTATAAAACCTGCAATAATTCTAGAAGACTATTCAAACTTACAGATTTTGAACATATTTCCCTGGCATTGACTTATCTAACATTTTTATTGGAGCCACCATATGTAGCTCTTGTTTTCCCAGTGTAGTGTCTGAGCATGGTAGTATGGTTAGAAATCTCATTCCATCATATCTTTTTTTTTTTATTAAATCATAGCTGTGTACAATGATGCAATCATGGGGTACAGAGCTGGTTCCATATACAGTCTGAAATATTTCAACGAACTGGTTAACTTAGCCTTCATGGCATTTTCTTAGTTATTGTGTTCAAACCCTTATACTCTACACTTCGTAAACTTCACCTGCACCCTTCTAAGATGCACCCTAGGTGTGGACCCACCCATCACCCTTCCTCCCCCTCCATTTCCCTCCCTTGCCCCCTTACCCATATTCTTGTACTGAGATTGATAGTTTCATATTAGGGCGAGTACATTGGGTACTTTTTCTTCCATTCTTGGGATACCTTGCTAAGAAGAATATTTTCCAGCTCCATCCATGTAAACATGAAAGAGGTAAAGTCTCCATCTTTCTTTACAGCTGCATAATATTCCATGGTATACATGTACCACAATTTATTAATCCATTTGTGAGTGGATGGGTACCTGGGTTTTTTCCATGACTTAGCAATTACGAATTGGGCTGCAATAAATATTCTGGTACAAATATCTTTGTTATAATGCGATTTTTGGTCTTCTGGATATATACCTAGTAGAGGAATTATAGGATCGAATGGCAGGTCTATTTTTAAATCTCTAAGTACTCTCCAAACATCTTTCCAAAGGGAACGTATTAGTTCACATCCCGTCTCTTAGTCTATATCGTGGCAGGAACAGTGAAAGCCGGACTAACTCCTACACAGACAGTACTTGAGGAAGAATCTCTCTCCTTTCACTGGTGGCTGATGTTAATATTGTTCACCTTGAATGTCAAATTTGGGGGAAAAAAAGGAAACCTCAGAAGAAAGACCTTGTTTTTTTTTTTTTTTTTTTTTGGAGGCATATTTTGCTCCAGTTTTTCCTGGTCAGATGGTTTTTAAGTTATTTTCTCCATCTTTCTGTCTTGTTTACTCCAGGAATGCAAACTTGACCTTGACTTTAAGGTCAAAGCATTTTCAGACTGTGCAGTCAGTAGAGGCCAGAAAAGAAATCAATGTGAAGCATATTAGGGAAGAATAAGGGCTAGAGGGAGGCGCAAGTGCCGTGAGTCAAGCAGGAACTGGAAACAGCTGAGGTTCTGCTACAAGTAAGAATGCATTAAGATTTTTATGATTCCTTTTTCTTTTACTTCCCTTTCCTTATATAGCACTAGGTAAGAATTATGGTAATTTAAAGCCTAGACAAATTTTAAAGCACTTTTTAGGGAGAAAAATTACTTTTGACCTATAAAAATGAGTCTTCAGTTCCCTTTTTTCTGAAACCCTTTTTTCTTTCCCTGTTTCTGTTGAGAATAGAAGAAATGACTATTCCACATGTCTATTATAGCACAGAAACTTAGAAGTGGAGCTCCATGGCTGGAAATAGCGCTGCAAATGATATGACCTTGTGTACTGCAATGGAAATAAACTGGATTTTAAAGAAGAACATATTTCGATTTTATAAAAATACATAGTATATACTCAACGTAAAAACATTAAATTTCTGGAGGAAGAGTAGAAATTTTGATTCTAAAACTATGCAGGACTTTCTAGAATCTATCCACAGACTTTGGAAAGAAGAAAGAAAGGAAAATTAAAGGAAGGAAGGTGGGAAGGAAGATCAACTGTTGTTTATGACAATGATTATCTTTTCCTCCTTATTCACCAATGGAATCAGAATCAGAACAAATTAGGCATAAAAAATTAGGCATTAAGATTGTTAAAGCTTAATATTTACTCTAACTTACTGAGGTAGAGAATGAGCAGAGGAAATTTAACCTTTATACACGTGCACACTACATGTACACATGTTCTCTCTGTGTGTGCAAATGGGAAAAGATAACCAGGTCTTAATCATTTTTCCATATGGAAATGGAATTTGGCTCATTTTAAGTAATTATGAAGCCAAAACAGAATAATATTCTGCATTACATGTAAATATGACATAGTCTATCAGAAAAAGATTAATATTAACTACATGGTAAATTCTCTGAAAATCTAAATGAAAGCTGTTACACTTACTTGGAATAGAGAGAACTGTTGTACACGTGGGCCTCAGATTGCTGGACAGGTGCATTAGGTACAATTATGTTTAGAATAAGGCCTGTGTTAGGGAACATTCTTCCTCAGCTTGCTACATTTGCGCTGACCCCACTACTTACATTTTATATGGGTGCAACAGAAATGCTCTAAGAACGGAGCTTGGAGTAAGTTAAATTGATAACCGTAAGTGTGAATTACTGGAAGAAAGGGGTATTAATGATTTTGTCCACATTATAGCTGCAATTGAGGAAAGCAGAAAAGCTTTTTTCCCTCTTTGGAAACATTTGAAATAATTCCTTGAGAAAGAAAATTGACTGGGGCTAAGCAGGGGAAGCTGTGGGTCGAGTCTTTCCTTTGATCTGTGTAAAGTTCAAAGATTGTATCCACTGCGACATCTCATCTGAAATATGACAGATTCCCTTCAAGGGCCCCCAAAGACAGGGAATTCTGAGCTGAATCAAATAGATGCATTTCCCTTCACGAAGAATCAACAGGGTAACAAGGAAGGTTCTCCTTGCTAACTTTGATTTTCCTTACATTCATTTTCTCAGAGTGAACTCTCCGGGTGAAAAGGCACTTAGCTTCAGCGAATTTGCAAACGCCGCCATTCACTGTTGTTTTGCTACCCATTTCTCAAATCTCAATCAAATGTGATGCCAGTTTACTTGTAGAAAACCACAGAAATGTTCTTTATCAAGCAGAGGTCTTTAGTCCCTTCCTGCTGGTGGCCTGCGTGGGGGTCAACACATCCATTAGTGAGGCTGAGTTGTAATTTAAAAGGTTATCATGAGAGTCAGCTAAATCATTATAAATTACTTTACACATCAAATGGTGACATACATGTATAGTATCTGCTGAGAATGACACATACATATATATTTCTCATCAAACCTGTTTACCATGGGCTTTTTAAAGGGTGAATTTTAGGTTTTTACTTGTGGAAAGCTTGCATAACCTTCCGGGGCCCGTCTAGGATGGGCTAGAAATTGCCTTTTCTCTGCAACTATTTTTTACATTAAAACTTAAAATAACAACAAATAATTACTCTGCGAGTCTTGATTCTCTGGTTCAGGCTCCACATCCCTGGTGGTAAGGAAATAAATAAAGGCTATCCAAATTGGGAAAGAAAGAGTGAGATGAGACAAAATATTGGCTTAAAGAAACAGCAGTTAAGGAAGGCAAGGAGATATTATTCACTGTCCTCTTATTTCTTCTCTCTGAATAAATTTCCTTGCAAAATGTAGATAGCATGGCTTCAAGAATCCAGGATCTTTGCAAATCACAGAATGTCACCTTATTTAATAGATATTCAATACATATTAGCTCCAAAGGTGTCTTTGACAGAGACACCTTGTGGCCCTCCTCCTCTTTATAGCCGAGGAACTTTTTCTGCTAAGTGGCTGAAAGCCTTGCCCGGCTCCTGCACTGGCTATTGGAAACCAGGGCTGCCAGCCACTTCTTCTCAGGGCTCAGAGACATCCCCACCTCGTCCCTGTCACACACCTTTTCTGCGCCTCAGCTCCTTATTTGATAATGAGAGAAACTCACCTGCCCAGGGGTCATCCCTCAAAGGCTTAAGAGGTCGTGAGGATTCCTTTAAAATTTTAATTCACAGTGTAGCACCTTGCAGGGAGCAGGCGCTCGCTCTATCAATCTCCGAGGAACAGGGAACGGGGTTTGTTGAATAGCTGTGGTGAGGGCCGGCTCTGATCCACCCCCAAAGCTCTTGGTGTCTGCCTGGACTCTTGATGCAATTCTTGCCTCTGACCTCTGTGACACTGTGGGTACCATCACGTGAGAGGAGAGGCAGGTGGCCTCGGCCAGATCAGGGACTAATGGAATGGGGACAACTTTTTCTTTTGCTCAGAAACCAAGAAGCTCTCTGCTTGGCCCCAGTGTGAATTTTCCATGCGGTAGTTAGGAACCAAGCTCTCTCTGCCAACCTAACGGCTCCAGAGGTCTTCATTTTCATTTTCTCCATTTTTTTTGTTGGAAGACAGAAATAATCAGCCGGATTATTTCTGGCTTCCCTTGCTGGACTCTTGCAGCCCCTGCCAGAGTGCTGAGGGCAGACTAGCCTATGGGGGTGCCTGCCTGGACCCTGCCAGGCCCGTGCAGATGGTTTTAGTGAACTGGCTTCTGCAGGTCCATAGAGAGATGTGGGAAGGGGAAATTGGCTCCAAAAAGGGGGAAGAAGGAAAAAAAATGCTAAACACTTGCTGAACACTGAAAAGTTCATCGGGTCTTACATGCCCTCGGCATTTTTTTTTTCGTTTCAATTCCTACTTTAAGTGGGAGAAATTAATCATTCAGCTAGAATATGTTGGAACAACTAGACATTGTAAATCCTTTTTTTGGAAAGACACTAGGGTGGTTTCTGTGGGGGTAAGCAACCCACCTCAGGGACAGTTAATTTGCTATTGGAATCACGGCATTTTTAAAAAAAAATTCAGATTGCTATGAGGGTACAGCTGTTTAGGTTTCATTGTCTTTGTTTCTAAGGTAAAGTTCAAGTTGCAGATGAGCCCTTCACCCAGAGGGTGAGCTGAACACCCTCTCACTGTGCTCATTAGGTGAGACCTTGCCATGACCTTCCCTTCTCTCCCCTCCCCCTTGGGAGACTAGACCTGTGTTTCTCTTTGGGGTATGTAGTTCTTTATCTATTGGTTTCATGTTAGTATCAAGTACATTGGATACTAGTTCTTCCATTCTTGTGATACTTTACTAAAAAGAATGGGTTTCAACTCCACCAGGGTAAATACAAAAGATGTAAAGTCTCCATCTTTTTATGGCTGAATAGTACCCCATATGGTGTACGTACACCATAGTATGGAGTACATATACCATAGTATGGCGTACATATACCATAGTATGGCGTACATACACCATAGTTTGCTAATCCGTTCGCGGGCCTTTGGGTTGATTCTGTCTTGTCAATTTTGAACCGAGCTGCAGTAAAACATTGTAGTGCAAATGTCCTTGTGGTGAAATGACTTTTTTCTTCTGACACCCTAGCCCTTAACTGCTGGCTGCAGGTGGGTTCATTGTCTGAGCAGAGAATGCAGCCATGGCTTTTCTTTATTCAGTAAGTCCATCACCACATTTGGTGAGCTGGGTTTCCACATTCCAGTGGAGTGAGATTTTAGAAAGGGAATGACTGTGGGAATGTTTCCCAGGAGTGGGGAGTGAGGAGAGGAGGTGGGGAGAACTCCGGCCAGTCCTACCTGCTGGGCAGGGGGAGGCCTCTGCCACAACCTTCCCTCTGTCTCAGCTGTCTCCCCCCTGTCCTCTTTCTTCAGTTAACGGCTGTGATCTGGGCAGGACCTCCCAGGAAGCTGGCAGGAGAGAAGGAGGGGAAATAAAGGAAAGGGAAGAGACAGAAGGAAAGGAGAGGGAAACTCGCTGTGACAATCTGCGTGTGGGGGCGGCCTGCGCCGGGAGGAGGTAAGCTCTGTGCCTGTCTGGGGGAGGGCAGTCTCGACCTCGCCCCAACCCGCCCACAGTTTCGTATGAACTGTACGATCAGGGTCAAAGATCATGGCCTATGTGAGCCTCGGTTTCCTCATCTACTAGAGAGAAACTACTGCCCTGTTTCTCTCACAGAGTGAATCTAAGAAAGAACCAAGGTGGTTTATGAAACCATAAAGCATGACGCTCGTCAAAAATATGTCTCCAGTAATTTATATAATTTATGATTTTATTTCTATTTTATCGTACAGAAGTATTTTTAAATGGAATGAGTTTAGGTTTCCCCAGCATACAGGCTCGGGTGATTTCACATGTGGAGATAAACTGGAATTTTCTAGTGGCCCATTCTGTTGACCATGAACTCTACTTATTCCCACCAGCACGTCAGTCCCTGCAAAGTCCACTCCAGATGTTTCCGTGGGGCCCACATGTGTGCAATTCAGGGCTGCCCCCAGCAGTCTGCACCCCACTGAAGATCAAGTCCAGTCCCACAGCCCCGCCCCGAAGCCCCGGTGCTCAGAGTGAGGAGGGAGGGGGTCCCACTGTCACTGCGGCTGGTCCCCATCCTGTAGCCCTGTGGCTGAGGCAGGTTGTTGGGCCCATCTCCTTCCTTTCTAGAACAGCTCCTCTCAGAGGTTTTGCCAAATCCTCCTGGATTTTGGCTTCCTAGTCTCCCAGTCACTCCCAGGCCTCTGCACATTCCTGCATAGAGTTGACCTTGACCTGGGAACACGACTTGTAGATTTGTAGTAGAGTCCTCATTCACCATGTAAATCACCAGGTGGCTGTAAATATCTTCAAGGGAAGCAGATTTTTCTAAAGTGAAATGCCAGATATATTTGGATTTTCATTCCAGGCTAGCTGGGACCCTTTCTCCTTAACCCCATTCACACTTTTTATTGGGAAGCCTCCCCTGAATGGCATCATAATGGCCCCTTGGTAATTAAATAGAGGAATAGAAATCTCCCAGAGAAATATATATAATGTCTTTTATTTTTCTAGGACCTTTTATACCTGGAAATCACAAAGATTTAAAATAGAAAGTATCAAAGAGATGAATACCCTTTTATGTCAGTGAGGAAGTAAAAGTTGAATAACTAGTTAATGAATTATGAAAAAGTTGGTTCCTTATGATATGGGATTTGTAGGATTTAAAGTAAACTTTTGAAGTTGGCAGACCTTTTATTTTCACGTGTCTCCTGGCATATTGATACCGGAATTTCAGGCTCTTGGTCTCAGCGATTCGAAGAAGGAATCGACGGACCACAATAGTGGTGGTAAGTTAAGATTTATTTATAGGAAAGAATTATAAGTAGAGGATTCGTTTATAGGAAAGAATTATAAGTAGAGGAAGAACTAAACCTCCAGACCAGAGGACCCAGGAGGGGAGCAAATTCTCTCACCTCTGGAGGGAAACAAGCAGCTCTTCCTGTTCCCTCTCTCTGAGGTCTAGAGATCAGCTTCTGAAAAGGAACAGGCAGCTCTATCCTGCTCCCTTTACCGAGGTCTAGTCGAGGTCGGCTTCTGAAAGGGAGCAGGCAGCTCTATCCTGCTCCCTTTCTGAGGTCCGCTTCGTAGCTGTTCTCTCTTCAAAGTCCTGCTGAAGATCTCTCTCTCTCTCCTTGAGCTCTCTGCTCTGTTGGTTTATATGGGATTTTTGGGGGGGGGGTGGGTCCTCATCAGTTATCCAATGAAGACCCGGGCCCTGGAGACTGACAGGTTGTTGACCAGTCAGATGTGCACGAGGAGCAGACAGCAAGGCGCCAGTGTTTTCCGCACAGGTGGTTGGTTCTTTTTCAAGCCGGTTTCTTCATCCATCACAGCATCAGCACCGCCAGGGCCAAGGCAGCGGTTGTAGAGCTGTCTTGTCCTGCATCACTTTGAGCCACAGGCACCGCCCTCCTTTGCCCAATTTTTAATCAGTTTGTTTTTTTGTTGTTTAGTTTTAGGAGTTCTCTGTATGTTCTGGATATTAATCCCTTATCAGATATTGATTTGCAAATATTTTCTCCCATTCTAGGTTGTCTTTTTTACTCCATTTATAGTGTCTTTTGATGAACAAAAGTTTTAATTTTAAGTCCAGTTTCTCTTTTCTTTTTCTTTTATTGCCTGTGCCTTTGGTGTTATGCCCTTAGGTTTCAGTAGAGTCTAACACAATGCCTTGCAGAAAAGAAGGGTGATGCTGCTGGTACTGTCAGCACAACTCTCCTCAGCAGGTCCTGGTTAATTACCTTACATGCATCATTTCCTTAAATTCCCATGTCAGCTCGGTAAGGCAGGTACTTGCATTTGTATCATAAGACCAGGAAACTGAGGCTTAGAAGTGAAGTACCTTTCTCAAGGTCTGTAGATTACAGGTGGTGGAGAGCTTAGCAAATGTTTGTGGAGTTAAGTGAATGAATACTTGAATGAACCTGGTGGCTGAAAATCTATAATAATAGCTGTCTTAAATCCAGACCTGCCTTAGTCTTCTAAATTATTCATCCAGTTTCAGTATTCCTAGTATAATTCAGTGATAAATGTCCTTCTCAACTCAGAAACTTTTCTAAGAATTTAGTTGAAGGATGTGCTTTCTTACAACCTCAGTGAGTTTCTTCTTGATATTGGAAGACTATATCTTTTACTTTTTCTCTGGATTTGCTTTAGATGCTAAGTTGACTAACTGATCGACTTGCTTTTCATTTTCAGGCTTTACCAGCTGCTGTTTTAATCATTAATGAAGCACAACCCTTATAGTCTGGGAGGCATGTCAAAAATTCTATTTTGGGTTTTGGTTTAAAATTGAGTGTATTAGAGAGAGACTGAGTCTTTTATCTCAGAGAACTGGGCTATAAGTCTTTGAGAACTAAGAGCAAGAACAGGGTCCTGTAAAAGGACATCGTTGTGGGGTTTTTTTGTTTTTGTTTTTTTGCTGTTTCTCAAAGGATAAATCTTGCAGGGTTCTGGCATGTCATTAGTCAAAACGGGAACTGAGGGGGCGGTGCCCCACGTATCGAGGGTGGTGGGTTCAGGCCCACCTGGCCAAACTGCAACAAAGAAGTAGCCAGGTATTCTGGCGAGTGCGTATGGTCCCAGCTGCTCAGGAGGCTGAGGCAGGAGAATTGCCTGAGACCAGGAGTTGGAGGTTGCTGTGAGCTGTGTGATGCCACAGCACTCTATGGAGAGTGATGAAGTGAGACTCTGTCTCTACAAAAAAAAAAAAAGAGAGAACTGAGGTCTGAGAAATGCTTGGGGTTCAAAAGCTGAATTTTTTGGAGCTTTCTGAGAGTGAGAATCCCTCATGGTAACCCTGGAAATTCTTAAACTGGAAATTCAAAGACTTTTAGGAGTCTAGCTGGAACATCCTTTATGGAATTTGTCTAACCTCTTATTTTCACAGTTGGGGAAATAAACCCAGAGAAGGTAGGCCTGTGCTGTTTTTACCTTGTCAACACTTCTGACACCAAATGTGTGTGTTTTTCTGACACAAACTGGGTGTCCAGAATTCAATTCTGACACCAACTACCTGGAGATGATGTAGACCCAGAGGTTAAGTGGTCAGTCCACCAGACTGCCAGTTGTAAGTTTTCAGTTATCGTCTGTACTTCTAACCAGCTAGCCATGAACTGCAGATTCCCGTCATGCCTTTTTCATGTCCGATAATATTCTAGAGCAGCTCACAAAAATCACGAAAACACTTTACTTATATTTACATTGTAAAGGATACAAGGCAGGAACAGCCAAATGCATCAGGTAAGGTGTGGGGAAGCGGTGTGGAGCTTCCACACCCACAGCTGGGCCTGTCATCCTTCCAACACTTTGTGTGTTCACCAACCTAGAAGCTGTCTGACCCCCACCATTTACAGGTTTTTTGTTTGTTTGTTTGTTTTTTTTGGAGACAGAGCCTCAAGCTGTCACCCTGGGTAGAGTGCTGTGACATCACAGCTCACAGCAACCTCCAATTCCTGGGCTCAAGCGAGTCTCTTGCCTCCACCTCCCAAGTAGCTGGGACCACAGGCGTCCACCACAATGCCTGGACATTTTTTTGGTTGCAGCCGTCATTATTGTTTGACAGGCCCAGGCTGGATTCGAACCCTCCAGCTCAGGTGTACGTGGCTGGCTGGCACCTTAGCCTGTTGAGCCATAGGCACTGAGCCCCATTTACAGGTTTTTATGCAGTTTTCATTGCATGAACATGATTGATCAAGTCATTGGCCACTGGTGATTAACTCAACCTCCAGTCCCTCCCCCCCCTTCTTGGAGATTGGGTGAGATGGAGATGGGGCTGAAAGTTCTAACCTCCTAAACTGACCTTGGTCTTTCTAGTGACCAGCCCCCATCCTAAAGCTATTTAGGGACATGCCTAGGTACTAGACATTTTATTAGCATATAAAAGACACTATTGTCACTCCTGAGATTCTGAGGATTTAAGGTACTGCATGTCAGGAACCAAGAACTAGGGACAAAGACCAAATATGTTATTTCTTAATTGTGTCACAGTAAGAGCCTTGCTAAGGTCACACATGACTGTTTTATGACTCCTGCATGTCTGTCCCCTTGGCTTAGAGCCTCTTGCCAGTCATTTAGAGGTGTGTATATGGGCAAAGAAGGCAAACTAGGCAGTAGGGCTGCCATTCGATGGAGGAGCAGCTCTTGACTCAGCCTCATGAAGGTTGATGCGTTTTTACTGTTTGAAAGTTAACCTCCTGGTTTAGATGAGGCGTTGTGATACAGAACTCTTTTTTTTTTTTGAGACAGAGTCTTAAGTTGTTGCCTTGGGTGAGTGCAGTGGTGTCACAGCTCACAGCAACCTCAAAGTCTTGGGCTTAAGCGATTCTCTTGCCTCAGCCTCCCACGTAGCTGGGACTACAGCCACCTACCACAACGCCTGGCTGTTTTTTGTTGTTGTTGTTGTTGTTGCAGTTGTCATTGTTGTTTTCACTGGCCCAACCGGATTTGAACCCAGCAGCCAGTGCCCTATACACTGAGCTACGGGTGCCGCCTAGCTCTATTTTTGATGGTTTATGAAATTAATTAGTTTATAAAGTCACCTTTTGGTCTTTTTTTTTTTTTCCAGAGACAGAGTTTCACTTTATCGCCCTTGGTAGAGTGCTGTGGCGTCACAGCTCACAGCAACCTCCAACTCTGGGCTTAGGAGATTCTCTTGCCTCAGCCTCCCGAGTAGCTGGGACTACAGGCGCCCGCCACAACGCCCGGCTATTTTTTTTGTTGCAGTTTGGCCGGGACTGGGTTCGAACCCTCCACCCTCGGTATATGGAGCTGGCACCCTACCCACTGAGCCACAGGCGCCACCCACGTTTTGGTCTTCTGTTTTATCTGCCTTTTCTGGCACTGGTCTAGAACAGAGAAACTAATTCTGGACTTGGACTTGAGAAATCTGGGATGCTCACCACTATGCTGCTGAATTGTGTGTGAATTTGGACAAGTCACGTCCTGTCTGTTCACTTGTTCGAAGAGTGCAGTTTGGACAACAGGCTCTCTGAGCTCATTTTTCAGGCCTAAAGTTTAAGGCTCAAATCCAAGTGCTTTTAGTTTTTAAGACTTTTCACCCTCTGTAGAAGATTCTACTTTGTTATGAATCCAGTTTATGTATATATATATATGTGTGTGTGTGTTTATATGTATATATGTGTGTACATATGTGTATATACATGTATATGTGTATTTGTGTGTATGTATGTATATGTGTGTGTATGTATACATGTATATGTGTATATAATTTTTGTGTATATATGTATATGTGTGTGTACCTAAATATACACACATGCACACACATATATACACACACATGTCAGCTGCAGAATTGTGAGGTTCTTCCATTTGGAAAGGAAAGCTTTAGTTCTCATAAAGAGTTGCAGCCTAAATAAAGGCTAGCCACTCTAACAGGCTGGGAAGTGTAGTCTTGGGCAGAAGCCAAGAGCAAGTACTTTGAGAGAGGGGTAAACAGAATAGAAATTTATGCTGAGCATGGTGGCCAAATATACATATTTAATAAGCTGTAGGAGGAATCATGAATATTTATGAAAGGAGAAACATGCACATGCACAATCGTGCCTCATGCCTCTTCATGGGCCCCCAGAATGGTGACATTAACATGATCTGAAGGTGGAGTTTGCAGCCTTCTAACATCTACACCGTGTACTCAGTGCACAGCCTGTGTAGACTGGCCAGAGCTACTCTGTAGTCATTGGTCTTTTATCACAGAGAAATGCGGGTCACTTGTGTCAGAACTGCAAAGGAGAGGGGCAGACACAAGGTTGGTTGAAATCTGTAGTGAAAGAAGCCTTCTCCAAAGGGCTGGTTTCTATTTAACCTTTAGGAAAGAAAGCCTAATGGTGGTTACGAGGGAGGGGTATAACAAGGTGTGTCCAACTTGTCATAGCTGGGAACTCACTTTGTAGATTTCTCTGGGGTCCCATTGGCCAAGAGGGGGGTCTATTCAGCCAGTAGGGGGCTTAGGATTTTGTTTTTACTTCTCATATACATGCTTACATATGTATATAAGTATTTATGTATGTGTATGTATTATATATATGTATTTATATGTGTGTATATTTGTATTTTATATATACATTTGCCATTTGGCTTTTTTTTGGAGAAAGAGCCTCAAGCTGTCACCCTGGGTAGAGTGCTGTGGCATCACAGCTCACAGCAACCTCCAATTCCTGGGCTCAAGCGAGTCTCCTGCCTCCGCCTCCCAAGTAGCTGGGACTACAGGCGCCCACCACAACGCCCAGCCATTTTTTGGTTGCAGCCGTCATTGTTGTTTGGCGGGCACGGGCTAGATTTTAACCTGCCAGCTCAGGTGTACGTGGCTGGCGCCTTAGCCCGTTGAGCCACAGGCGCCGAGCCTAGATTAGTTTTTTTGAGGTGGGGTCTTGCTCTGTAACCTAGGCAAAATGCAGTGGTATCATTATAGCCCACTGCAACCTCCATCTCCTGGGCTCAAGCCATCTTCCTCCCTTAGCCTTCCAAAGTAGCTTTGTCTACAGGCACATGGCACCACATATGGCTAATTTTTCTATTTTTTTATAGAGATGGCATCTTGCTTTTGCATAGGCTGGTCTCAAACTCTCAACCTCAAATGGTCCTCCCACCCCAGCCTCCCAAAGTGCTAGGATTTATAGATCTCAGCTACCATACCCGGTCCTGATTTTAGATTTTGAGGTTTCTTATCTTCCTTACTCCCCTTTGTGCGGCTGTCAAAGCTGCCTGTATTTTCTGCATCTTCCCTCAGCATATGGTGCATTCTTTACATTTGCTTTTGTTCTTTTCAAAGATACACATGAAGACTTGAGCTGAGAGGGGCATACAACTGAGCTTATTCTTAGAGTGGAGGCTTTTGGTTTATCTATAGCCGTTCAAGCACATTTTGTCCCGGGCTGTCCCTGTTTGATTATCTCATGTGGGAATAAATAAACTTGCCTTGCTGAAAAATAACAGTTCTGTGTCTTTTTGGTTGAAACTGGGATGACTTTATTGGGTCCTGATAGAAGCCAAGTTTTTCGCTAGAGTTGTTCAAGTGCAGGGGCCGCTGTTAAGATTACTTACCCTTCTTGTGCACAGTCAGTTTGGAGACTGTTATGAGTGGCACATGATCCTGGAAAAGCAGAGCCAAATCATGTTTGTAATTGTTAACTCACAGGCCTTGGTGTACTTTGTTAGGCAGCTACAGAATAATAGGTACACTGAGCTTACTCCCTTTTCTTTTGGGAAACACAGACAGTACTTGCCATCCAATGCTGATTTTTTTTTTTTTTTGAGACAGAGTCTCACACTGTTGCCCAGGCTAGAGTTCAGTGGCCTTAGCCTCGCCCACAGCAACCTCAGACTTTTGGGCGCAAGCAGTCCCGTTGTCTGAGCCACCCAGTAACTACAGCCATAGGTGCCCACCACAATGGTAGTTTTTTGTTTGTTTGTCTTTGTTTTTTAATAGAAGAGGTGAGGTCTCATTCTTGCTCAAGCTGGTCTCGAACTCCTGAGTTCCAGGGTTCCTCCTGCCTCAGTCTCCCAGAGTGCTAGGATTATGGGTGTGAGCTGCTGCGCCTGGTTGCCATGCTGATATTTTTTTTTTCTTTTTTTTTGAGACAGAGCCTCAAGCTGTCACCCTGGATAGAGTGCCGTGGCATCCCAGCTCACAGCAACCTCCAATTCCTGGGCTCAAGCGAGTCTCCTGCCTCCACCTCCCAAGTAGCTGGGACTATAGGTGCCCGCCACAACGCCCGGCCATTTTTTGGTTGCAGCCGTCATTGTTGTTTGGCGGGCCGGGCTGGATTCGAACCTGCCAGCTCAGGTGTACATGGCTGGCGCCTTAGCCCGTTGAGCCATGGGCGCTGAGCCCATGCTGATATTTTTAAGGAAAATACTGATGTTGGCAAGTTCTGTGAGCGTTGTGGGCTGCTACCAAGGGTTTGAGACCCTGAAAATGGATTCAAATGACCTAAAATACAGCCCAGTTCATGCCTATGAATTTTGGAGGGTTGTAGGCATTTAGCAGAGATGTATATACTGTAGTCCTTGGCAATGTTGAAATGGGAAAATACTGTCTGTATTTTCAGGGAGCATTGAATTTAGAGAGAGAATTTACATATATCCTTGCATACTGATAGACACACATTTATGCGTGTTTCTATATACATAATGTATGTATCTGTCTATTAATATATGTGTACACACACATACAATGTCTATTTTAAAGGTAATGTTGGAACTGCTAATGTTGGACCAATATTTTTTTTTTATTTTTTTATTTTTGGGCCATTATTTTAAGAAAAATATCCCAGGAATGGAAAACCAAACACCCCATGTTCTCACTAATAAGTGGAAGCTAATAGATGTGTATACATGGGCACAAAGTGATATAAAGGACATGAGAAACCAAGAAGAGGGGAGGGAAGGAGGGTGAGTGTGGAATAAAAACTTACCTATTGGGTACAATGAACACTGTTCTGGTGATGAGCACACCAAAAACCCTGACTTAAGGGTGGCACCTGTGGCTCAAAGGAGTAAGGTGCTGGCCGCATATGCCGGAGGTGGCGGGTTCAAACCCAGCCCTGGCCAAAAACCCCAAAAAACAACAACAACAACAAAAAAACCCCAAAAAACCAACAGCAAAACCCTGACTTAAGCATTGTGCAAGATACCTATGTAACAAAACCGCTTGTACCCCCATAATTAATACCTAACTATATATGTACATATTTTTTGGACACAGAGGCTTACTTTGTGCCCTGGGTAGAGTGCTATGGTGTCATAGCTCACAGCAACCTCAAACTTCTGGGCTCAAGTGATCCTCCTGTGTCAGCCTCCCGAGTAGCTGGGACTATAGGCACCTGCCACGATGCCCAGCTGGCTTTTCTATTTTTAGTAGAGACAGGTGTTGTTCTTGCTCAAGCTGGTCTCAGGCAGTCCACCCATTTCAGCCTCCCAGAGTGCTAGGATTACAGGCATGAGGCACTGCATCTGGCCAGTATTTTGAAATAGAAAAATAGAGATAATGGACTGTCGACCCAAGCCTTTATTATCCCGTTGGCCCACTCTTGTGACACATCTGTGCATTCGTTGATGAACTAGTTATGGTGAGATTACTATGTGCCAGGTGTTGTAGGTTTTGCAGATGGCACTTGTGAAAGTGCTGAGGTGGGGAAGTTCTCGGAGTGACTGAACAGTCGGCACTGTGAGACTGTGGAGGTGGGACATAGGTAAGGATATGCAGGGAGTCTTAATGTCATGTTGTCACCTGGACCACGGAGAGGAATGTGAACTATATTTTAAGAGCAATGCAGAACCATAGAAGGATGTGATCAGAGGAGTAGCAAGAGCTGATCTATTTAAAAATATCCCTCTGCCTGCTGCGAAGGATGGATTGTAGGAGGCAAGAGTGGATTCCAGGAGATCAGACAAGTGAGGGGAAAGGCTTTAAAGTAGGGCGGAGTTTACATGGAAAGTCTTTTTTGGAGGCAGTTTTCATTTATTGCCTGTTGGTCAGAGCAGAGATGCTGACCAATGAAACTCCATGGGAAGATCGTGATTTATAATGACATAGCTTTGCACTATCACTAAAATGCTGTTTTAACAACATTTTTGTTTTACATTTACAAGGTTATTTATTGTAGTATTGTTTGAGATGACAAAATACCAGAAACAACCAGATGTCCTTTTGATGGGAGGATGAGTTAAATGAAACACGGTATAGTATACATTGGAATGATTTGTGGGAATTTAGCAACTCTCTTGGAACCTCTTAGAGTGCTTGTCCCTGTTGACTGTCTCTCTTCATGACTTATGCTTTTCTTACAGGATATTAAAATTTAGGCTCAACTGGGGCAGTGCCTGTGGCTCAAAGGAGTAGTGCACCGATCCCATATGCCGGAGGTGGCAGGTTCAAACCCACCCCCAGCCAAAAACTGCAAAAAAAAAAAAAAAAAAAGAAAGAAAAAAATTAGGCTTGGTGCCTGTAGCTCAGCAACTAGGGTGCCAGTCACATACACCAGAGCTGGTGGATTCGAACCCAGCCTAGGCCTGCCAAACAACAATTGACAACTAAAACCAAAAAATAGCAGGGCGTTGTTGTGGACACCTGTGGCTACTTGGGAGGTGGAGGCAAGAGAATCGCTTGAGCCCAAGAGTTTGAGGTTGCTGTCAGCTGTGATGCCACGGCACTCTACCCAGGGCGACATAGTGAGACTCTGTCTCAAAAAAGAAAATAATAAAATAAAATAAAATTTAATTAGAAAAGAGGAATATTCTTATAATCTGTAGAAAGTACCAAACTATAAACTTTCTTCTCAAAGACAAATATAATCATTTCTCTGGAGCACCAGGAAAAGAAAATATACTCAGTATCACTTTATATGTGCACAGGAAATGGAAATTAGACTTTGGAGCCTTAATTTACACTCCTTTCTTAGTATAGCAGCTTTATGATTAAGTACTTGAAGTTATTGGCCTATTTGACTGTTTCCCCACCATGCATAGATAAAACATAATATTCAGCATCACCGTATTTCTTTTTGTTTTGTAAGCATGTTTTAAAAAACTCAATTGACATAAGTTCCTTTGCCTCAAAGAGCAAAGCTTTTGCAGAATCTGCATTCATTAATGAGGAATTTAGATTTCGGGTGTGATTTCCTGTCAAATAGTTTGGGTTGGTAAAATCTTGCAAGCAGGAGTTAATTTTGTCTTTCATCTTTTTAAGCCTGGTCAAGACGACAGGGTTCATGTGTAGTATCCTGAAGCCCATTTTAGACATCGATTTGAGGCTCTTTTTCACAAGTGCTGATGTGTGGATAAATCTGTACTGATCTGGGCTGTATGATGACCTGAGATCCTTAATAAACATAGATAATGCTGAAGATGGCTGTTTACAAGGGATTGTCAGGGGCTGACAGGTTTTGCAGGTGTTAGAATAAGCCAGAGGAAGATCTTCACTTCTCCCAGTGACTCTACCCTTTTCACCTCAGTCTTTTTTTCTTTTTTTGAGACAGAGACTTGCTCTGTCATCTTAGCTAGAGTTCAGCAACATCGTCATAACTCACTGCAACCTCAAACTCCTGGGTTCAAGTGATCCTCTTGCTTCAACTTCCTGAGTAACTGGGACCACAGTTGCACACTGCCATGCCTGGCTAATTTTTCTATTTTTTAGTAGACAGAGGGTCTCACTATGTAGCTCAGGCTGGTCTCAGACTTGTGGGCTCAAGTGATCCTTCTGCCTTGGCCTCCCAAAGTGCTGGGAGTACAGGTGTGAGCCACCATACCTGGTTAGATCCATTGTATTATTTGACTTGTTTATTAAAAAAGGACCCCATTTCTTTTTCTCCTTTCAGGTAATATAGGTACATTTATGTTACAGTTTTTGTTTGTAGATTCTCCCCTTATTGTGTCAAATTGACTCTAGGTAGGAGATTGGGGTGGGGTTGAGATATGTGGGTTTTTTTTTTTTTTGAGACAGCGCCTCAAGCTGTCACCCTGGATAGAGTGCTGTGGCATCACAGCTTACAGCAACCTCCAACTCCTGGGCTCAAGCAAGTCTCCTGTCTCTGCCTCCCAAGCAACTAGGACTACAGGTGCCTGCCACAATACCCGGCCATTTTTTGGTTGCAGCTGTCGTTGTTTGGTGGGCCCCGGCTGGGTTCGAACCGCCAGCTCAGGTGTATGTCGCTGGTGCCTTAGCCACTTGAGCCACAGGCGCCGAGCCATTTTTTTTTTTTTTTTTTGAGACAGAGTCTCACTATGTTGCCCTGGGTAGAGTGCTATGGCATCGCAGCTCACAGCAACCTCAAGGTCTTTTTTTTTTTTTTTTAGAGACAGAGTCTCATTTCATCGCCCTAGGTAGAGTGCCATGGCGTCACACAGCTCACAACAACCTCCAACTCCTGGGCTTAGGCGATTGATTCTCTTGCCTCAGCCTCCCGAGTAGCTGGGACTACAGGCGCCCGCCACAACGCCCGGCTATTTTTTTTTTGTTTTTGCAGTTCGGCTGGGGCTGGGCTTGAACCCACCACCCTCCGTATGTGGGGCTGGCGCCCTACTCTCTGAGCCACAGGCGCTGCCCAACCGCAAGGTCTTGGGCTTAGGTGATATTCTTGCCTCGGCCTCCTGAGTAGCTGGGACTACAGGTAGCCGCTACAACACCCAGCTATTTTTTGGTTGCAGTTGTCATTGTTGTTTAAGTAGGCCTGGGCCAGGTTCGAACCCTCCAGCTTCTGTGTATGTGACCAACGCCCTACTCACTGAGTTATAGGCGCCGAGCCTTAAGTGATTCTCTAGCCTCAACCTCTGAAGTAGCTGGGACTAAAGGCGCCTGCCACAATGCCCGGCTATTTTTTTGGTTGCAGTTGTCATTGTTGTTTGGTGGGCCTGGGCTGGATTCGAACCTGCCAACTCTGGTGTATGTGCCTGGAGCCCTAGCTGCTGAGCTACAGGCACCGAGCCTGTTTTTTTTTTTGTATCTTTTGCCTCAGTGCTTCTAACCCTTGAGGCCAGTCCTACATGTAACATTTTCCATTAATTCCACTGTTCCTCTTTACCTTCTTTTAATAATTTCTCACGGATTGAATTAACTCTTACTGCTCCTTGCTGATAACAAGTGTGGCATAAATCACAAAATTGTCAGTGATTGAATACAAATATTAAATATGTAATTGGGAAAAAAATTGTAATTACAAATGCTTTTTGAAAAAAATAGCTAGGGAAGGAGAGTTTAAACTATATTAAAGCTTGGGTGGCAACTGTGGCTCAGTGAGTAGGGCGCTGGCTCCATGTACCGAGGGTGGCGGGTTCAGACCCAGCCCCAGCAAAAAAAAAAAAAAAAAAAAAATACATATATATATATATATATATATATATTATATATATATATACACACACACATAAAAGCTCAAGTGGGTAGGTCATGGATGATTGAAATTTCAGTTTGAAATAATGCAGAGATAGCTCCAGAGCCATGATGAAGTTAAGGTATGAAAAGGCAGTGTGACAAAAATAATGCATGTAATAATAATGGCCTATGTGAAACTAACGTAATTATGCAAGAGATGGATCTATCCTGATAATGTCCACCAATAATAATAATGATAATAACAATGAAAACTAATGTTTATTAAGACCTTACTCTGCCTAGCCTCTGTGCTAAGTGCTGGTTACAAAGTTTCCCCTGAAAATATCATTGTCATCTATTTGCTCTTAATAACAGGATAGCATAATTATAAGCTGTTAATTAAATAATACAGTTTATTTAATAAAAGGGTAAAGAGACGACCATCTGCCTTATCTTCTGTTGCTGATCTAGTTGATGGATGTAGGTGGTATTTACATAGTCTCACCTTCAGCAGTGGAAGCTACTTTAATAGTGTTTTCCACATTAACCATCAACAGGATAGTCTTAAGTGTTTTTTCTATAAAACATGAAAAAGTGGGAACACATTGTTACAGTAGGCGATCAAGTGAATTCAGACTTCCACTTTAGAAATTTTTAAAAATAAATTGAAAGCTAATAATGGTGAAAAGATGGATTACTCAAGTCTACTTTGCACACTGGTGCATGGCAAGCATTCAGTAAATGTGTCTGTAATTTTTACAAGCCATAATGTATGATAGCCAATATATTTTTTTTCTTGTTATCAGAGCCAGTTCATAATTGCTGAAAAAGTATTTGTAATAATATACACATTGAGAAATCATCTTTATTTTGTAATTTATAAGGTTTTGTTTAAATATAAAATATTGGCTAAGCACAGTGATTCATACCTGTAATCCCAGTAGTTTGGGAGGTCAAAATGGGAGGATCACTTTAGGTCAGGAGTTTGAGATCAGCATGTGCAACCTAGGGAGACCCTGTTTCTAAAAAAATAAAAATAAGTTTACGTAAAATGTAACTACTGACTTGGCGCCTGTAGCTCAGTGAGTAGGTTGCTGGCCACATACACCGAAGCTGGTGGGTGGAGCCCGGTCCAGACCTGTTAAAAAACAATGACAACTGCAACCGAAAAATAGCTGGATGTTGTGACAGGTGCCTGTAAGGTCTAGCTACTTGGGAAGCTGAGGCAAGAGAATCGCTTAAGCCCAAGAATTTGAGGTTGCTGTGAGCTGTGATGGCACGGCACTCTACCAAGGGTGACAGAGTGAGACTTTGTCTCCAAAAAAAAAAAAAAAGAATAGTACAAAAAATATCCATATAAATAAGACACCATTTACCCAGGTTCACTATTGTTCATATTATGATTTATTTTTTTTTGAGTCAGAGTCTCAAGCTGTTGCCCTGGGTAGAGTGCTGTGGCATCATAGCTCATAGCAACTTCAAACACATGGGCTTAAGTGATTCTCTGGCCTCAGCCTCCCAATTAGCTGAGACTACAGGCGCCTGCCACAAGGCCTGGCTATTTTTTTTGTTGTTGTAGTTGTCATCGTTGTTTTAGCTGGCCCTGGCCAGGTTCGAACCCGCCATACCTCAGTGGGTAGGGCACTGGTATGTGGCCAGTGCCCTACCCACTGAGTATGGGTGCCGCTCATTGTTCACATTTTATCACATTTGCTTTTTCATTCTTTCTTGCTCTGTATGTGGGTATGTGTGTACATAAATGTATGTAATATGTATATTTTTTAATGTATGTAATATTTCATGATATTTTTTCTATTTGAGGGATTGCATATATCATAGCCCTGAACCAGAGAATATTTCAGTGTATTTTTTCTTTTTTTTTTTTTTGAGACAGAGCCTCAAGCTGTCACCCTGGATAGAGTGCCGTGGCATCACAGCTCACTGCAACCTCCAATTCCTGGGCTCAAGCGAGTCTCCTGCCTCTGCCTCCCAAGTAGCTGGGACCACAGGCGCCTGCCACAACGCCCGGCTATTTTCTGGTTGCAGCCGTCACTGTTGTTTGGTGGCCTGGGCTGGATTCAAACCCACCAGCTCAGGTGTACATGGTTGGCGCCTTAGCCCGTTGAGCCACAGGCGCCGAGCCAGTGTATTTTTTTCTAAGAATAAGGTTATCTTCTTTAATTTTTAACTTTTTTTTTTTTTTTTTTTGAGACAGAGCCTCAAGCTGTCACCCTGGGTAGAATGCCGTGGCATCACAGCTCACAGCAACCTCCAATTCCTGGGCTCAAGCGAGTCTCCTGCCTCCGCCTCCCAAGTAGCTGGGACTAC
>CAUYRH010071429.1:0-19240 GCA_963574655.1 Perodicticus potto
TTGTTGGGGATTCATTGAGGGTACAAGAAACCATGTTACAAGCCGGGCTCTGTGGCGGGCGCCTGTGGTCCCAGCTGCCTGAGAGGCTGAGGCAAGAGAATCGCTCAAGCCTAAGAGGTGGAGGTTGCTGTGAGCTGTGACCCCACAGCACTCTACGGAGGGCGAGAGAGTGAGACTCTGTCTCTACAAAAAAAAAAAAAAAAGGCTAGAAAGAGAGTACATCCTCTACCTAGAGCAAATCCCCTTCTTTTCATACGTTTCTCTCTCTTCCCCTTCCTTGCTATTTGTTCTGTCATGTATCAACCCTCCGTTCATTCATTCTTCTGTCTCTACCCAGCTTCTCTCTTTCCCCAGTCTAAAACTCAGACCCTGAATCTCTCAAACTGAGCTAGAAGAGTTCTGAAAAATAAACATTCTCAACCCCTTGCTGTTTCTGTTTCCCTCCTCTTTCTCTTTCTCTTCTTCTTCCTCCACCAACCCAGTAGCTTTCTGCCCTTTTCAAAACAAATTGAAATATTACCTTGATGTTCAAGACAGGTCTGAAGAAAAATCTCGTGAAGACAGACTCACCTTTGGCCTGCTGGGGTGAGAGGCGGGGGGTTGAGAGGAAGAGAGAGAGCACAAGGAAACAGACAGAATTCTTCTCTGTGGATGCAAACCATGAAAAAGTATGACTACAGTGTTTGTGAGTATATTTGTTAGGTTCCTGCCCAATCGTTTTACAGATGGGAAACTGAGGTCCAGAGAATACAATAAGCTTTCCATGTCCTGCAGCTGGTAACTGACACAACTATGATTTAAATCTGGATCCTTTCATAAAATCCTGTGTTCTTTCTACTCACAAGTGGAATGAACTCCCAGTTTCTATGTAATTCAAATGAGAGGAAAATTCACACAACTCAGACTACCCTTTAACCCTCTGCAAAGCACTAAAGGAGAGTCACTTATTGAAAAAAGTCTAACATGAGAACCAGGCTTTGTTGGTTGTTGATTTGGAGAAGTTCCGGCCACTGCTGCCAGAAGTGGGCACTGACCAAGAGAAGTGGTGAGCTGGAGGCAGCCGACGTTGGTTTCTAACAGCACTGGAGTCACGTGGGTTCCACTGGTCTAGTGCAGTGTTTTTCAACCTTTTTTTTCCCTCAATCTCACAGCACACTTGAACCTATAGCTAAAGTTCCACAGCACATAAAATTATGTTGATCAAAAAAAATGTTTTTTAAAAGCAAATTTAATTTATTTACTGTGCTGAACTGCTTTTGAAAATAATTTAATTAATGATCTTTAAAAACTGTCATGGCACACCACTGTGCCATGGAACACCCATTGAAAATCACTGCCTTAGTGAGTCAAATGTTCCTCATGAGGGAGCTGGGTCACCGTTGAGGAGAAACATGTCCAGACCTGTCAAGCAGTTAGAACAGAAAACCTCCAGTACTATTTTCTGATTAAAATATAATCAGAACCTTATAAAAAATTAAAATACAAACATATGTTGCAGAAAGTAAACACTCCTTCTAAGACCCCAACCCACACACCCATAAAAGCCATAAGAAATTCTTCCATATGTTTTTCTGTACAAATACAGATGCTTCTGGACTTACGATGGGGTTCTGTCCTGATAAACCCATTGTCAGTTGACAACGTAGGAAGTTGAAAATGTACTTAATGCCCCTAAGCTCCTGAACATTATGATTTAGCCGAGCCTACTTTAAATGTGCTCAGAACACCTACATCAGCCTACTGTTGCGCAAAAAATTATCAAGCCACACAGCGTGCCCTAGAGCTGTGGCCCCCAACCCCCAGGCCATTGACTGAAACTGTTCTGTCTGTGTCCTGTTGGGAGCTGGGCTGCACAGCAGGCAGTGAGCAACGGGTGAGGAAGCTTCATCTGTACCTATAGCTGCTCCCCATTTTTCACATCAACACCTGAGCTTCACCTCCTATCAGATCCTCCCATCCCTTCCCAGTCTGTGGAAAAATTGTCTTCCATGAAACCGGTCCCTGGTGTCAAAAAGGCTGGGGACTGCTGCCACAGAGGATGAGTTGTTCACCCCTGTGATTGCATGGCTAACTGGAGCTGTGGCTCTCTGCTGCTGCCCAGCATCATGAGAGATTATCGTATTGCACATGCTAGCCCAGAAAAGATCAAAATTCAAAATTTGAAGTAGTTTCTTCTAAATGTGTTTTGCTTTTGCACCACTGTAAAGATGAAAAATTGTAAATTGGAACCTGGTAAGTCAGGGATCGTCTGTACTAATAGGGTGGTAGGATAGTGGAACATCATTCAGAATTTGTTTGATTTCAATGCTTTCAACCTTGTTAAAGTTTATTCTGTGGCCCAGAATATCAACCTTCTTGTGAAAAGAAAAAGAATGTATACTCTGCTGTTGTGGACGTGTTCTAGAAATGTCAATCAGATTAAGTTGGTTGAGTGTGTTCGGATTTATACGTCCTTACCAAGTTTCTGCGCTTGTTCTGTCAATTACTTAGAGGGAAATGTTGAACCTTCCAAGTGCGATTGTGGATTTATCCATTGCTGTTTTCCATACTATTAGTTTTTCTGCTTCATGTATTTTAAAGATCTAGTCTAAGTGCATGCACCGTTAGCATTGTGATGTCTTCTTGGGGAAGTGACCGTGACACTTTGTTTATTAGGTAATGTTCCTCTTTATACTTGGTAATAGTCCTTGCTCGGATGTCTACTCTGTCTGATGTTAACATAGCCATGCAAAGGTTCTTTAGGTGAATGTTCTGGTGTTTCTTTTCTCATTGTTTGCTTTTAACCTACCTAAGTTTCTATACTTAGAGTGGAATTTTTTGCTGGGTGCAGTTGCACATGCCTGTAGTCCCGACTACTTGGGAGCCTGAGGTGAGAAGATACCATGAGCCCAGCAGTTTGAGCCAGCCTGGAAAACATAGCGAGACCCCCATCTCTAAGAAATAAATAACTAGACAAAATAAAATGGGCTTATTTTAAAAAAATATTTTATGTGCAATCTGAATCTTAGGACAATGGGTTTCTTGTAGATACTATGTAGTTGGGTCTTATTTTTTATTTATTTATTTTTTGAGACAGAGCCTCAAGCTGTAGCCCTGGGTAGAGTGCTGTGGCGTCACAGTTCACAGCAACCTCCAACTCCTGGGCTTAAGTGATTCTCTTGCCTCAGCTTCCCAAGTAGCTGGGACTACAGGTGCCTGCCACAACGCCTGGCTATTTTTTGGTTGTAGTTGTCATTGTTTGGCAAGCCCGGGCTGGATTCGAACCCACCAGCTCTGGTGTATGTGGCTGGTGCCTTAGCCCCTTGAGCTACAGGTGCCAAGCCTATAGTTGGGTCTTAAAAAAGAAATATCTTTCTGGGCCTGTTGGGTCACACCTATAATCTCTGTGCTTTGGGAGGCTGAGACAGGAGGAGGGCTTAAGGTCAGAAGTTAAAGCCTGGGCAATATAGTGAGAACTCTTTACTACAAAAAAAAAATTAGCTGGGTATGGTGGCATATGCCCATAGTCCCAGTTACTCAGGCCACAGAGGTGGGAGGATTGCTTGCATCTAGGAATTTGAGGTTATAGTGAGTTATGATCAGGCCACTGCTACAGCCTCGGTGACAGAGGGAAACCCTATGTATATATTAAAAAAAATCCAATCTTTTATTTTATAATTGCTCTGTGTAGACCATTTATATATTTTTTTTGGTTGCAGCTGTCATTGTTGTTTGGCGGGCCCAGGCTGGATTCGAACCCGCGAGCTCAGGTGTACGCGGCTGGCGCCTTAGCCTGTTGAGCCACAGGTGCCGAGCCGTATATTTTATATAATTATCAAATTATCAGTACATTTGGATTTAGGTTTACTGCTTTATTATTCCTTTTCTGTTGACCCTCTCAGTTTTTTGCTCCTTGGTTCTTCCTTTCCTGCCTTTTTTCATATTATTTATATATACTTAGTATTTTATTTCAACCTATCAATTGGCTTTTTGGCTTTAACTCTTTGTATTTTATTTATTTGTCTATTTTTCTTTATATTTATTTTTTTCATATTTGCTCTAGGAAGTATAACATATATGCCTAAAATTCTATAGTTTGCTTAGAATTAATATTTTACTATTTTAGGTAAAATGTAGAAACTTTACAATCATATGGATTTCTTAACCTTTCCCTTTTATATGAAAAGTATCATATTTATTATGTCTACCTATGTTGAAATCTCTACCAGACAATTTTTGCTTTCAATGGTAATACACATTTCTGTTGCTTTTCTCTCATTCCTAAAGTTCTAAATTTCCCTGTAGTATCATTTCCCTTTAGCAGGAGGAATTTCCTTTAGGCTATGTTCTACAGCAACAGTTCTCAACCTGCGGGTTGAGACCCACAGCAACTGTATTAAAGGGCTCAGCATTAGGAAGGTTGAGAACCACTGTTCTAGAGCCTATCTCCTAATGACAAATTACCTTAGATTTCCTTCACTTGAGAAAGTCTTTATTTCACTACAAAGCAAATAAATTCTTGGTTGGAAGTTCTTTTCTTTCAGCACTGTAAAGATATTGCTCTTCTAGCCTCCATGGTTTATGATTTAAAAAAGTAGTCATTTGAATAATTATTCCCCTGAGAAGTAATGTGTTCTCTTTCCTCTAGATTTTTTCAAAAATTTTCTCATATATGCATACACACACACATATGTGTATGTGTATATACACATGTGTGTATGTATATATTTCGATAGTTTGTCCTCACCTAATGTCATCTTGGAAATAGTGACTTTAAGTGAAATGACACGTAACAACATCACTTCTACTACAGGTGAATTGATATAAATGAGCAAAGTTCCTATGGCATATTTTTTGACACAGAAACATCATCTAACTTCTAAATAAAGACCAGACACTTCTAATATTAAACATTGAAATGAATGTGAGCTATACATACATTTAAGGAAGATCGATAAAAATAAGTAAGATAATTATTTACCAGATTATTCCAGTTCAAGGTTGTGAGTGGCCAGAATCTCTCTTGGTAGCTCAGGGTGCAAGGTGGGAACTAACCCCGGACAGGATGCTATTCCATCCCAGGGCACATTTGCAAACACCTGCACTCATTCATCCTTAGACAATTTAGACGTGCTGATTAACCTAATATGCACATAGCAGGGATGTGGAAGGAAACAACATGGGAAAAACATGTAGACTCCACAGACAGTAGTTCCGCCTGGGAAGCAATTTTGTCTTACTGTCAACTTTATAAAAAAAAGATATTGAACAAAACATTACTTGAGGACCCACTGTATTTAACAGATTTATTATGATGTGTTTAGGCTTAGTTTTCTTTGGGTTTCTTCTGTTTGGAATTTACTGAGTTTCTTAAATCTGAAAGTTTATGTCTTTCAACAAATTTGGGAATATCTTGCCATTATTTATTCAAATGTTTTTTTCTGTGCCAATTTCTTCTCTTTTTCTGGGACTCCAATGACATGAATGTTAAACCTTTTTATATTGCTCCACAAGTGTCTATGGCTCTGTTCATCATTTTTCCATTTTTATTTATTATTCGGATTGAACAATTTCTATTCATCTCTCTTCAAGTTTACTGACTCTAACTTCTGTCATCTCCATTCTGCTATTGAAATAATCAGCAAATCTTTTATTACAAATTATAGTTTTTCAGTTTCAAAATTTCCACTTTGTTCTTTTTATATGTTCTATTTCACTGCTGAGAACTTTATCTTGCTATTCATTTCAAGAGTGTTATCCATTATCTCACGGGCCATGGTTATGATAGCTGCTTTAACATCTTTATTTGATAATTAAAACATCTGTATCTTTTAAAGGATAATTCTTTTGAATGTCTTCTCCCTTGAGAATTAGACATGTTTTCCTTCTTTGTATGCCAAGTAATTTTGGATTGTGTTCCAGAGATTTTAAAATATTATTTCATGAGATTCTGAGTCTTATTAAAAATCTCTGGAAAATGTTAATTTTTATATTTCAGCAGGTCCCATTAGGTTTAGATTGCAAGTTCTGTATCCCCTTCTGTGTAGTTGTTCCAATGTAAGTTTAGTTTTTAAGTCTTTGCTGCCTGTTCAATGTTTATGCCATTGGGTTCATCTGAGCCTTGGGTGGTGGTTTAACTCATAATTAAGTTCTCAAAGTCTCTTTTATGCTGCTTTGAATTTTTCCTGTGCACTCACAGGTCAAAGTTAAACCTGGGACTTGTGCAGGTTTACACACAGATTAGGGAATTATTTTCTACTTTGGTTCAGCTCATAAAGACTCTTTTTCTAGTACTCTGTCCAGGAAGATGGGGTTTTACTTACAGTTTTTTTTTATTATTTATTTATTTACTTATTGCAGTTTTTGGCCGGGGCTGGGTTTGAACCCTCCATCTCCAGCATATGGGGCCGGCGCCCCACTCCTTTGAGCCACAGGCGCCGCCCACTTATAGTTTTATTTATATCTGTTGTGCACAGCTCCATGATTGGGACTCACCTTCAAGGAAAGAAGGAAAAAAAAAAAAACAGAAAAAGAAAACAGGGTCCCTTCTCAGACCTTGGGACTACCAGGGCCAATTATTCTGGACATAGAAACAGTTTTAGCTGCCTGCATTGCCATTACCCCAGTTCCATGACTGGGGCACGAGAGCATAGGGAGGAAAACCTGGGAAACCTAGCCTTGTACAGTTTGATTCCCATTCCCTCTCTGCCTGATTTTGTTTACTTTTCAGGTAATTGTTGCTTTTTGTATTTCATTCAAAGTTTTTAGTTCTAACTAGAGATGAAGGAGAGATAGGATGCAGTGGGCTTTCTTTATCTCATCTGACACCTGAAGTCCTTCTAATACTTTCCATGTTTTATCTTTTACCTTTTATCTTTGATCCTTCTAAAATCGATTTTAATGTAATACGCTGTTACTATTATTAACATGGTTATTGTTATTTTATAGTAAATATTTGGCAGAAGAGTAATCAGGGAAGAACATGGGATTTGCAGTTATATCTGCTCAGGTTCAAGTGGCTGTGCTTCTACAAAGTAAATGTCCTTCAGTATAACCTCCCTTAATCTTTCTTTCCTTATTGGGATAGTGGGAGAATGATAGTGTTCATTTCATGCAATTGTTGTTTTTGTTTTTTTTTAGAATTTATTTATTTTTTTTATTGTCTTTTTTATTGCAATTTCTGTTTTAAGTAAGTATTAAGTGATACAATGCTAGTAAAATATTTTGCAAACAGTATGGCACCTAGTAGGGGCCTAATAGATGGCAGTTATTGTGGTCATGATGTACTGATAATTCTTCTTGTTATGATGTGTAATGAGACCAAGTCACCACACTTGTGAGTTAGGTGCACTGAGTCACAGAAAAATGTTTCTTGGCCATGCTACTTACTTGAAATTACACAGAAAGGTTCTCTGTATCCCAGCATGTATGTGAAGTCCGAATCAATAAGATGTGATGGGATTTGCAGGATCGGGAAATGCCACTGGGAAATGGAAAATGTTATAAATAACACCCTTCACACCTCTCTCAGCCAATGTTAGTAGATAAGGAAAATGAAGGCTCTTACATTTTCTAAGATAGTGTTTTTCAAACTGGGATCATAATCTTCTAGAATGCTTGTTAAGACTGCAGATTCTTGGGCCGCACTTATGACTTAAGAAATCATAACTGGTGCAAAGGCCTGGGAATTTGCATTTAAAAAGCTTCCCAGGTAATTCTTTCATGCATCAAAATTTAAGAAACACTTTTCTAGAAAGAAAAGGAAAAAGGTGGGTGTAGGTGTGGGACGAGGAAAAGGAAAGGAAAGAGACAAAACAGGAGGAGAAAAGAGGAGATGAGGGCTACTACTGAATTACAGTGGGATTATCATCCTTCCTTTCTAAATCTTCATAGGCCTACTCTTGCCCACCTTAGTAAAATACAACCTGGATCCCAGTTCTCCTGATTCGTAGATCACTCCAAAAATCCATTTAGCCAACCAAAAGTTTTTGAATCTGGCTATGGACCAAAATACTGGAGAGAGACAGAGGAAAAAGCACACCACTCGATGGTGGAGAAAGATGCACATTCCCACACCCCACAGCCAAGCAGAATTCAATATGGCGGTGCCATGATAGAGCCATGTGTTGGGTGTAAGTGGGAGGCTGAGGTAGAGGCACTGAGCTCCCACTGGGAAGATTAAGAAATAGCTTCTGAAAGGAGGGGTTCCTGGACCGAGTCTTGTAGAGAGTAATCATTATTTAGGAAGAGGGGGAAAGAATCAGCTGCCAACAGGGGGAGTGGGAGATACTCACAGGGAAGAGCACTAGGGCATGTCCAGGAGATGCGTTGGCCCAGTGTTCCTCAGTGTGAGGCTGGGAGGAGTGGGAGTCGCATCGCAGAAGACCCTGTGGGCTGTGTTAAGGAGCCTGAAGAGTAGAAACAAAGGAGAGGTGATAAGTTTTCCATTGGGATTTTTTAATGTTATATATTTTTATTTTTAATATGTTAGATTTTTCAAAGACTATACCTTCCATGATTTTTCCCTTATTATAAAGGTAATGCCTGTCAATTATGAAAATAAAAAGATAATACAGAAAACTATAAAGAAGAATGTAAACATTACCTGAAATTGTACCATCCAGAGAAAATTTGCAAACATTTGTGTTTATCCTTCCAGACTTTTCTCTAGGTGCATGTACATCCACCCCTATACATATAACATTTTCTTTTTATCAGAATTTAAGATTTGTCATAACACATTTTTATCCCTCTTTTTTCTTTTAACATAACACATTTTTAAGTGAAGCAATTTCACCTATGTGAAATACTGCCTTTTAATCCTTTTTCACTTGACACTATTTAGTGGAGGGACATCTTTCTCTGTTCCCTGTCGTTTCCTCTCCAGGCTGTGGTCTTCTTTCCATCTGTGGTCTTCTTTCCATCTGACGTTACTTGGTCATTAGCTTCCGGTTTCATTCCTCTATGTCTTCTCGGTCCACTGCCTCCTCTGTGCCCAAGTCCCTCACTTTGTCTGCAGTCATAGCAAGTTGGTTCTGAGTAATGCACTTCCTGTCCTCTCGATTACCCGCCTAATGCTTCCATGGCTCCTTGTGTCCTTCGTGCAGCTCCAGCTGTCCTAGGCCGGCCTCTACAGCTCATTTGCCAACCTCTCAAGCCGCCTCTCCTACCACCTGCAGCCACCCCTCCCCCGACCCTGGTCCCTGATTTGTGGTGCAGCTTTGTAAGACTGCTTACATTTCTGCTCCCTGTGTCCTGCCATTGTTCATGTTGCTCTCGCTGGCTGGCACGCCTTTACTCCTCAGACCTGGTTGGCCTGGCTAACTCCAACTCATCCAGTAAGACTCTGCTTAGTCATCACTTCCTCCAGAAGTTTCCCCGAGTTTGGATCAGCTGCACTTCCTGTGTACTCCAGTAACACTCAGAGTTTCTCTCTGTTGTTGTCAAGTCGTATTAGAATTATCTCCTGTGTAGCTGTCTTCCTTATTGGCTTGTGAGCTCTTTAACTTATTCAGCTGTGTATTTCTAGAGCCAATGTAATTGGTACTCAATGTATATTTGTTGAATGAACAAACCAAAGTCTTTGCAGAGAGAGTTCCTCATTCCCAGCTGTCAGACTTATACTACTGGCCCTCAGGGGCTCAGTTCTCTGCCCAGGGGTCTGCATCTGCTGATTGTATCTTTCTTCTGTCTACTTGGGTACCTGGATCTTGTACTTTGTTTGGACTTTGGCTTGTGGTGCTCAGTCTCTGTCATTTTTATTAAGAGGTTTTGTTCTGTAAAATTTAGATTCAATAAAAAATCCATGCTAAAGGATCCAGAAAGCCACATGTGGCCCCAAAGCTGCAGGTTCCCCACCCCATAAACTAATGATCTCCTAGGAGTCCTTTGGATCTATCTGTGCTCTAAGGCCCAGACGTCTCCATCTAGTCTACTTTGTCACCTCCAAATTCCCTGGCTAGATATTAAACATTACTGTAAATTTTATTTGATTATAATAATACCTTGAGAAAAACATCCTTCAAAACAAAACAATAATAAATCTGTGCATTTGTGTGGCTGTGCAAATGTTTACAAGGTGCTTTCACATAATTCATTTCATTCAATCCTCATAACAACCTTGCGTGGACGGTTATTATCCCCATTTTACAGATGAGGAAATTGAGGTTCAAAGAAGTTAAATGACTTGCTAGAGGCCATCTAGACTGGGAATGACAGAGCATAAAACTCAGTTGACATCTTCTGACTGTAGGGCTTTGAACTCTTTGGAAAGTACCAGGATCTTAAAACATTAGACACATTTGATGAAAAACAAATTATTTCTGATTGCAAAGCTCAAAAAAATGCCCTGTTTAAATATAATCTCTAGTGCTATAATTGGGTTATAGCCTTCATATGAAAGTTATAAATTAGTTTCATAGTAGGGCTGAGTACATTGGATACTTTTTGTTCCATTCTGGAGAATATGGGGAAAGGGGCAAGGGAGGAGAGGGGTCGGGGGAGGCTGGGTGGAGGGAGGGTATTTGTTGGGACCACACCTATGGTGCATCTTAGAAGGGTACAGGTGAAACTTACTGAATGCAGAATATAAAGGTCTTCACACAATAACTAAGAAAATGCCATGAAGGCTATGTTAACCAGTTTAATGAAAATATTTCAGATTGTATATGAAACCAGCACATTGTACCCCATGAGTGCATTAATGTACACAACTATGATTTAATAAAAAAAATTAAAAAAAATAAATACAATCTCTATGCTAGTGGTCCCTAACCTTTTGGCACGAGGGACTAGTTCCATGAAAGATTATTTTTCCATGGACATGATGTGGGGTGGGGATGGTTTTGATATGAATCTGCAAGCAATTGATTTATTTTGTTCTCTGTGCAGTCAAACCTCTCTGCTAATGATAATCTGTATTTGCAGCCCCTCCCCAGTACTAGCATCACCACTTCAGCTTCACCTCAGATCATCAGGCATTAGATTTTCATAAGGATCCTGCAACCTAGATCCCTCACATGTGCAGTAAGGTCATGCTCCTATGAGAATCCATTGCTGTCACTGATCTGATGGGAGGCAGAGCTCAGGTGGGGATGTGAGTGATGAGGAGCGGCTGTAGACACAGATGAAGCTGTTTGCTCCCCTCCTGCTGCCACCGAGTCTGAGGCCCTGGGTTGGCGACCGCAGCCCTTTACTAACATTAGCATAACCTTTTAAATGCTTAAATTCAGGCCATATTTCTTTCCTGATGATAATCCTTTGGTGGACCCTTGTCCCTCATCCAGTGAGCCCCAGACCTCCATCTTATTTTGCCACACATGTTAGGAATGACTGTCATTTACCTTTTTTGGTGCCCTTTGACCACCCCCCGGCACCCCATCTGACTGTGGCCTGGCCAGCATGTCTTCCTGTATAGCTCAGATATCACTTCTATTCTGAAGCTGTCTGTGGCACACCAGTGTCTTCCCTCTCCCTCCTATCTCTTTTGTGGTGTCATTAAATGAGTTAAACACTTTTGTCCCAGTGCCTCTAACCTTTTGTAGTATTGCTTTTATTATTTAACTCCTTCTGAACATCTCTGTATCTCTTGAGATTAAAAATGAAGCCCAAGTCCTCCTGTTTATAGACAAAGTACTTAGCAGAACAGAAGTCTAGCACAGGGCAAAAGAGAGTATGTAATTAATGAAGGATGGACAGGTGGATGGATGGTTGGATGAATGCTCCAAACACCTGCAGTAGGTGCACAATAAGAAGTGAATGAATAAAAGGATAAAGGTAATCTCAAGCCAGTTCTGCCTAAACACTTATCTGAAAGATAAGATGGCTCTAGTGAGACCAGTTACAACAAAGGCAAGGCAAGCAGTCGGCCTGAGAGTGTGGGAAGGCCATAAGAGGCTGTAGCTCATACACCTAACCAGGTGTGCCTGGCATAACTGCTTCTGGGACTGTTCTGCCCTCCTCTAAACTTTCAGTTCCTTGGAATAAACTTGTCTTCCCCAAAGGCAACAACATTGGAAGATGAAGATATTTGCAAAACAAAAACAAAACCAGAAGAACACATATCCTTTTCTTGTCTAAGACTTTAGCTCTAAGTAACAGAAAACTCAACATGACAGTGACCTAAACCTAAATACGATAGATCATCAGGGACCTAGATTTTCTCTTTCTTGTTTCTTCCATCTTGTTGGTTCAAGGTGATGGCTCAAGTTCCAACCATGAGGCCAACAACCCCTTTAATAGAAAATTTGGCTCAAAACAGGAAAGTAAAAGGGCTAAAGGAAAAATGAGAAGGGTAAAGGCATGTTCTAGTTTTTGAAGATTTCCAGACAGCTTCACAGTACATCTCAAGGCTAGAACTTAGCTCTAGGTATGAGGGAAGCTGGGAATTAGTGCTTGGCTAAAGCTGTGAGCTCTGTTACTACATAAAAGACAGAACATGGATATTGGACTGGGTAACTTGGAACTCTGTCAATGCTGCTGGGAAGAAATAGATGATTCAAAAGGCAGGACAAGTAGGGTGTGTACTGTTGTGGCCTATGCTACAATCCAAGTAGGGTTTTGTAAAGGAACTTGAGCCCTATCAGTTATGCTGCTGCCCACGCATGGTGCCTTCCCCAAAGTTAACCTGATCACATCCAGGATGTGATTGTGGTTTCCTATGAGCTATGAGCTAAACTCCCCGGCATGGTATGCAAGGCCTGCACCTGTCTCAATTCTGCCTTCTTGGCTTTAGCAACCTGCCACTCTCCTGCACTGCAGCCACACCCAGCTCCTTGTCATTTCTAAACAGCTCAGACAGGTTCAGTTTCCCACCCTCTATATAGTTCCTGGTGCCTGCAATATGTCTTCCCCTTTCCTTACAGGAAAACTTTCAACCATTGGGTCTATGGACATCAGGACGTCATTCCTTCCTCTGTGATTGCTCAAAGCTGTCCTCACATTTCCTTAGTTGATTGTCTTATCTCTTTACATGTTTTCCTCAGTGCTGAAAACCCTATTTGATACAACTCCCATCTCTCTCCAGCCCCTTAGTCTGTTTCACTTTTCTTCATAGTGTTTAGTACCACCTGACATTTTCCTATGTATTTGTTTTGCCCTTATTATGTATTTCTTTCAGATTAATATGAGGGTACAAATGACTAGGTTGCATTGTTTGCATTTGTTAGGTAAACTTCAAGTTGTAGTTGAGCTCCCCTCAGGGGTATGCTGTATACACTTACATCGTGCACATTAGGTGAGAACTTACCAATCCCCTCACAACCCCCTTCCCACACCACTTGAATTAAATTGTACTTGTCTCTGTGTGGGTATGTAGTTGTTTATCTATTGGTTTCATATTAGTGATGAGTACTTTGGATACTTGCTTTTCTGTTTTTTCCATATGTTATTGTGTGTCTCTTCCCACTAGAAAGTTACATTTCCAAATTCCTGGTATTTATCTTAGGGATTTAGTTACAAAAAATGAGTATTCTTTGGAATTCTTGTAAATTCTCCAAATTATTACTTTTTTTTTTTTTTTTAGGTAGAGTTTCACTCTGGGATATGGGCTAGAGTGCCTTGGCCTCAGCCTAGCTCACAGCAACCTCGAACTCCTAGGTTCAAGTGATCCTCCTGCCTCAGTCTCCTGAATAGCTGGGACTATAGGTGCCTGCCACCGTGTCTGGCTAATTTTTCTATTTTTAGTAGAGGTGGGGTCTTTCTTTGCTCAAGCTTTTCTCAAAATCCTGAGCTCAAGCTATCCTCCCACCTTAGGCTCCCAGAGTGCTAGGATTATAGGCGTGAGCCACTGCACCAGCCTATAACTTATTATTTAAAAAAAATTAAAAGTAAGGCAGCGCCTGTGGCTCAAAGGAGTAGGCTGCTAAAACATCTTCAAGTTGGGCACATATTGCTTCTTATAAGATCATCTCCTTAGTATTGAAACTATTTTGTCTGCCTGCCTATTTTATTCAGCTCAACCCCTGCCCCTTTATGGAGGCCAGCTCTGACTGCATTACTCAAAACAGTAGGACCCTATTACTGCTTTCCCATCCTCCACCAAACAAGAGGATATAATCTCTAAGAGAATAAGGGCAGAAACTTGTAAGCTTTACCCAGTACTTCAAACTCTACAAATTCTAGGAATCACAATTAAACCAAGGAAGTGAAAGATTTGTACACTAAAAATTCTAAATTGTTGATGAAGTAATTTGAAGAAGAGACAGAAAAGTGGAAAGCTATCTCTTCTGGGTCAGAAGAATTAGCATTGTCAAAATGTCCATGCTATCCAAAGTAATGTACAAATTCTATGCAATCTCTGTCAAAATCCTAATAGCATTTTTTTCACAGAAATAGAAAAAGAAATTTAAAATTCATATGGAACTACAAAAGAACCCAAATAACTAAAGCAAGCTTGATCAAGAAGAATGAAAGTGAAAGCATCATACTTCCTGATTTCAAATTATATAACAAAACTATAGTAATCAAAACAGTATGGTACTGGCAGAAAGACAGACACATAGAACAATGGAGCAGATAGAAAGCCCAGAAATAAATCCACACGTATATGGTCAACTAATCTTTGTTAAAGGTACCAAGAATATACAGTGGGAAAAGGGCAGTCTTTCCAATAAATGGTGGTTGAAAAACTGGATATTGGCTCAGTGCCTGTGGCTCAAGTGGCTAAGATGCCAGCCACATACACCTGAGTTGGTGGGTTCAAATCCAGCCCAGGCCTGCCAAACAACAATAATGGCTGCAACCAAAAAAGCTGGGTATTGTGGCAGGTGCCTGTAATCCCAGCTACTTGGGAGGTGGAGGCAGGAGAATCACTTGAGCCTGGGAGTGGAGGTTGTTGTGAGCTGTGATGCCACAGTACTCTACCCAGTATGACAGCTTGAGGCTCTGTCTCAAAAAAAAAAACCAAACTGGATATTTATATATATTTATATATATTAACATATATACATATGCAAAAAAAAAATTGAAACTTTATCATACACAAAACACAAAAATCAACTAAAAATGGATTAAAGGCTTTAAATGTAAGACATAAAACCATAAAATGCCTAGACAAAAACAAAGGGAAAACTCTATGATATGGGTCTTGATAATAGTTTTTTTGGATAGAAAACCAAAAGCACAAGCAACAAAAGCAAAAAGAAAACAAGTGGCACTACACTAAACTTGAAAAGTTTTTCCCAGCAAAGAAAATAATCAGCAAAATGAAAAATTAACCTACAGAATGGGGTAAAATATTTGCAAACCATATGTCAAATTAAGGGTTATGATCCAAAATATATAAAGAACATAATAGCAAAACCTGCCTCGGTGCCTGTAGCTCAAGTGGCTAGGGCACCAGGCACATACACTGGAGCTGGTGGGTTCGAATCCAGCCTGGCCCACCAAGCAACAAGGACAACTACAATGTAAAAATAGCCAAGCATTGTGGAGGAAGCCTGTAGTTCCAGGTACTTGGGAAGCTGAGGCAAGAGAATCACTTAAGCCCAAGAGTTTGAGGTTGCTGTGAGCTCTGACACCACGGCACTCTACCCAGGGTGACAGCTTGAGACTCTGTCTCAAAATAATAATAATAATAATAATAATAATAATAATAACAATAACAACAACAACAACAATAGCAAACCCCCAAATGATCTGATTTAAAAAATGGGCAAATTATCTCAATAGACATTTTTTCCAAAGATGACATTACAAATGGCCTATAGGTATATGATTGTTATACCCAAAGTGAGTGGAATAGAGAAACGCCAGCACATCGAGTCCAAATTAAGCAAGGGTCCTTTATTGACTGGTGGACCGAGAGTGGGCTCACGCCTCAAAGTCTCTTGATCCCTAGAAGCAGGGGTGGAAACCTTTCATTAGGGGCTTTTGGTAGGGGAGGGGGAATCTTTAGCACAAACTGAATTTGACAAGAGCCAACACCTGGTAAGGGGAGTCTTTACGAGGGGAAGCTGGGGTTTTGCAGTTATTACTAAACTCTTTCAGCTGAGTTTCCTGTCTTAAAGGTGGAGTGTTGAAAGCCCCCAGCAAGATGGAGTTGGGGCAAAACATGATAAGGTGCTCAATGTTACTAATCATCACAGAAATGACAATCAAAACCACAGTGAGATATCACCCCATGCCTGTTAGGACAGCTTTTATTAAAAAGTCAGAAGACTTGGGCGGTGCCTGTGGCTCAGTGGGTAGGGCGCTGGCCCCATATACCGAGGGTGGTGGGTTCAAACCTGGCCCTGGCCAAACTGCAATAAAAAATAGCGGGGCATTGTGGTGGGCACCTGTGGTCCCAGCTACCCGGGAGGCTGAGGCAAGAGAATCGTCTAAGCCCGGGAGTTGGAATTTGCTCTGAGTTGTGTGATGCCATGGCACTCTACTGAGAGCGAAAAAGTGAAACTCTGTCTCTACAAAAAACAAACAAAAAGTCAGAAGACTTAGGTACAATGTACATTATACTGGTGATGGGTACAACTGAAAGCCTTGACTTCACCACTATAAAATTTATTTATGTAGGGTGGCACCTGTGCTTCAAAGGAGTAGGGCTCCAGCCCCATATACTGGAGGTGGCAGGTTCAAACCTGGCCCCAGCCAAAAACGGCAAAAAAAAAAAAAATTTATTCATGTAACCAAAAACCCCACTTGTACCACTTAAATCTATTAAAATACATTTTTAAAGTTTAAAAAATACTAAAAAAAAAAACAATCAGAAGCTAAGTATTGTGGAGGATGTGAAGAAAAGGGAACTTATACTTTGTTGGTGGGAATATAAATTGTTAGGGTCATTATTTAAACTGTATGGAGGTTCCTCAAAAAATTTTTTAAAAAGTAAAACTACTATATGATCCTGTAATTCCACTTCTGGGTATATATCCAAAATAAAGTCAGTAACTAAAAGAGATTTCTGTACTTCCATGGTCATTAGGGCGTAACAATGGCCAAGATGTGGAAACAATCTAAGTCTCCTTAAATGGATGAACGGATTAAAAATGTGGTATATATAGACAATGGAATGCTATTTAGCTTTAAAAAAGAAGGAAATCCTGCCATTTGCAACAAGATGCGTGAACCCACAAAACATAATGCTAAGAGAAATAAACCAGATGTGGAAAGACAAATACTGTGTCTTCTCATTTATATTTGGAATCTAAACAAGCCGAATTCCCAAAAACAAAGTAGAAGGGTGATTACCAGAGGTCAGTGTAAGGGGAAATGGGGGATGTTGGTCAAAGGTGTAGATTTCCAGTTATAAGACGAATAATTCTGATGATGTATTTGAAATGTGCTAATAGAATAGACCTTAGGTATTCTCACCACACACGTGAACCCCCACACAAGTGCAGGGTAACTGTTTAATACATGAGGTGATGGGTATGTTCATTAGCTTGATTATGGTAATCGTTTCGCAACGTATGCATGAATCAAAACACCACAGTGTACACCTTAGATACATACAACTTTTATTTGTCACTTTTACCTCAGTAAAGTTGAGAAAAAATTGTACAAGTTCAATCTGAGTCACCACCAGGAGGAGGCTGACTCATAAGTTAGTAGCAGTAGCAATGATAATAGTACACAGTAATAACAGCAAGTAGGAATAACAACAGTAAGAATTATTTTCTTTTTGGCTTTTATTACGTGCCAGGCAATGGTTAAGTCTTTACGATTTATTATATGTATGGGACAGATCATATTATGATCCTTGTTTTATTGAAAAGGTCACAGAGAGGCTGAATAACTGCTTCAAGTTCATACAGTTAGTAAGGAGGAAAGCCAAAAGTTGAACCTCGAATGCTCAACTCCAGATTACATACTCTTCACTGTGACATCTGCTCCCAGAAAAATTTTACTCTATTTAAAAGGTGGTGTATGTTTCCATGAAAAAGGTGGGTATGTACTCACCGCCTCGATTTCATGCTAGTTGGACCACGCAGAAAAGTGCCTTGACTTTGAACTCTATAGCAGGTGTCCTCCAAGAGAGGGTCCAGGAATAAACTATGCGACCAAGGGCTGAGAGCCTCAGGATGCCTGATGTGGGGAAGAAAAACCGTGTGATTTACTCCTTGACTTTGCTTAGGGTTGCTCAGGGTTGACTTTCTCTCATCAGCTTATTTAAAACAACAACCCTGTCTATCTCACCCGTCTGTTTACCTTTCCAATCCAATATATCGGCTACCTACGTACTCCCCAGTTCTTATTTATTTTGGGTGGGAAAGAGGTTGATGGATTACTTGTAATTATCCTACAGTTTTAAAAGAGAAAAACATAAATATGAACTTACCTGATGACTCTATTATCTGTTTTAGGTTACATAAAATCATGAAAGTATTTTTGTTTATAATTTTTGTGAGTTGTGCTACTTCTTGAAGCCACCTCCAGGATGAAGTCCAGGCTTCCTCTTGCGTGTCTCACAGTAGAGAATGATTTCTCTCTTTCCCCCTTTTTTCATTTCTTCTGCTACAAACCATCTTTTGTTGATTTTTTTTCATTTTGTATCACAGCATGCATCTTCCCATTTAGCCTTTCCTCAGTGTCCGAAGATGAGATGATAGTCTTCTCCTCTTTCTTGAATTCCTGTTCCTCACATCACTCACAAGCTAATTGATGAAATTTCTTCTGTAAGAAAGATGTGTTTTCACTTCTTCTTCATCAGAGCAGATGAATAAATGCAACCAAAAAAAATGTGTCGGACGTCTTTGGACATAGGATTGGAAAGGGTTTTTTATTGGGGCACTTATTGTCACCTGACATTTTCTGATACATTTATTTTTGACCATAAATCATTGTCTTTCTCCCTTACCAGAGAGTAAACTCTTGGAGTTCAAGGCTATTGTCCAGTGCTGTATCTCGGGATGAGTGCAGCACCTGGCCCAGAGAAGACATTCAATATACTTGCTGAGTGAACAAATAAATCTGAGTCCCAGAACATAATATTTCCATTTGTCAATATAATGTTCTAGTCCTTGTCCATGAGTAGATTCAGTTTGTGTATACTTACAGGAATATCGCAGATGGAATTTTATATTCTATATTTTCCATCAATGCTGAGGTCCATATTTTTCTTTTTTGCAGCTCTTTTTTTTTTTTTAAATACATGTATTTTATTATTCTTCATTACATTATTTCCCCCCCCCCGCACCCGTCCGTGATAAGACAGAATTGATTTACAGAAAAGAATACAGAAAACACCAAAGCTCCTGGTAGTGGGAGAGATTTCAAGTAGGGAGAGAGAAGCTCTCTCCGTTCCTCTCCCGGTCTTTCCCCGTCT
>CAUYRH010071430.1:0-39644 GCA_963574655.1 Perodicticus potto
TTTTTTTTGAGACAGAGCCTCAAGCTGTCACCCTGGATAGAGTGCTGTGGCATCACAGCTCACAGCAACCCCCAATTCCTGGGCTCAAGCGAGTCTCCTGCCTCTGCCTCCCAAGTAGCTGGGACTACAGGCGCCCGCCACAACGCCCGGCCGTTTTTTGGTTGCAGCTGTCGTTGTTTGGCGGGCCGGGCTGGATTTGAACCCGCCAGCTCAGGTGTACGTGGCTGACGCCTAAGCCTGTTGAGCCACAGGCACCAAGCCTACAGAGGATTTTTAAAGAGATGGTTATGAGATTAAAAAGCACTACTACATTATCATTCTTTGTTTTTTTCCTTCCTTTTATTCCCTTTACTTATTTATTTATTTTTAGTTTTGCTACTTTGCCCAAGCTGGCCTCAAACTCTTGGGCTAAAGTCATTTTCCCATTTTAGCCTCCAGAGTAACTGGGACTGCAGCTGTACACAACCACACCTAGCTTTTTATAATCGTCAGTATTTCTGTAAAATTGTTAATGTCCCTACTTTTATTTCTGACTTGGGTAATTTATGCCTCTCCCCATCCCACCCCCCCTTTTTTTTGGTTAATCTAGCTGAAGGGTCTCAATTTTGCTGATATTCTCTAAGAACCAACTTTTATTTTTGTTGACTTTTCTCATTGTTTACTTATAAAACATTTTACTTATGTTTGTTCTAGTCTTTCTTATTTCCTCTCTTCCACTGTCTTTGTGTTTCATTTGGTTTCTTTTCCTCATTCCTTGAGGTGTGCAGTGAGCTTGTTGAGTGACTCTAGAGCTCTCATGTTGCCTTTTTAGCTGCAAGTTTCTGTCTTCACCTTGTATCCCAGAAGCTTTGCTGTGTTGTTTTTGTTTTCATTCAATCTCTTTTTGACCTATTAGCTGTTTTTTAATTTATTATGAATAAATTCAATATTTATTTTGAATTAATGTGAGAGTACATTGTTTGCGTTCGTAAGGTCAATTAAAGTTGGAGTTACAGTTGTGACCTTCACCCAGGAAGTGTGCCGTTCGCCTGCATGTTGTTCCCTTTGGGTGGGAGCTTACCAGACTCACTCTCCCCTTCTTGAATTCGTCTGAGTTTTTCTCATGTATACATGTTGTTAATCAAAAAAGTTTCAACTTGGTATTGAGTACATGGGATGCTTGATTTTCAATTCCTATGATACTTTTACTTAGGATTCTCCAAATCCATCCAAATTGTAAGAAAAGATGTCCCTCTTTTTATGGCTTAATAGTATTCCATGGTATATACATATACCACAGTTTATTAATCCATTCATGGGTTGAAGGGCTTTGTGGTTGTAAATTAAGCTACTATAAATGTTCGAGTGCAAATGTCGTTATGATAAAATGGCTTTTTTTCTTTATGGTAGATAACTAGCAGTGGGATTGGATTGCAGGATCAAAAGGAAGGTCTATTTTTAGTTCTTTAAGGACCTTCCATGTTTCTTTCCAGAAAGGCTATGCTAGTTTGCAGTCCCACAAACAGTGTAAAGTGTTTCCTTTTCTCCACAACCTCGTCAGCATCTATAGCTTTGGGACTTGGTGATGTGGGCCACTTTCACTCCGGGTATGTGATATATTAGGGTAGTTTTGATTTGCATTTCACTGATGCTTAGGGGTGATGAGCATTTTTTCATGTGTTTGTTAGCCATTCATCTGTCTTTGAAGAAGGTTCTGTTCATGTCCCTTGCCCAATGATAAATGGGATTTTTTGTTCTTTTTTTGTTGATTAATTTGGATTCTCTGTAGATTCTTGTTATCACCCCTTTGTCAGATTCATAACATGCAAATACCTTTTCCCATTCTGAACGTTGTCTGTTTGCTTTAATTGTTGTGTCCTTAGCTGTGCAGAAGCTGTCTAGCTTAATTAAGTCCCATTTATTTATTTTGTGTTGTTGTTGCAATTGCCGATAGAGACTTCTTCATAAAATCTTTCCCCAGGCTGATGTCATGAGGGGTTTTTCCCACACTTTTTTCTAGGATTTTTATCATTTTTTGTCTTCGATTTAAATCTTTTATCCCTGGTGAGTCATTTTTTTGTTAAGTAGTGAGAGATGCGAGTCCAGTTTTAGTCTTTTACGTGTGGTTATCCTGTTCTCCGGCACATGGATTCAATAGGGATTCTTTTCCCTGGTGTGTGCTCTTGTTTGGTTTATTGACGAGAAGATGGGGATATGAGGCTGGTTTCATCTCTAGGTTTTCTACTCTGTTCCACAGATCTGTGTCTCTGTCTTTGTGCCAATACCATGCTGTTGTGATCACTGTGGCCTTGTAGTATAACCTGGAGCCTGATAAAGTGGTGCTTTTGGGTTTGTTTTTATTGCTGAGAATTGTGTTGGCTATCCGGGGGTTTTCTGGTTTCATACAAAACGAAGAACTATTTTTTTGAGTTCTTCCAAGTATGATGTTGGTGTTTTAATGGGAATTGCATTAAATCTGTAGATTGCTTTGAGGAATGTAGACTTTTCACAATGTTGATTCTTCCCAGCTGTGAGCATGGTGTGTTCTTCCATTTGTTAACATCTTCTGCTATTTCTTTTCTAAGGGTTTTGGCTTTATGATTTTTTTTTTTTTGTGGAACTTTCAAACTTATAATTAGGTTTAAAACTTCATTAATTTTCTTGCTAATTTTTTTCATACTGGTAAGAGAATAATAAACATTACAACTCAAGGGTTCATTATCTCCTCTGCAAGTCGAAGAAAAGCTGCATAGATTCTCTTTACTGAATGTCTTTAGAAAAAATGTAGAAAGTTTTCTGAGTTAAATATATTCCTATCTAAGGATGAAATTCATTACTAATGTTTTACAGAAATTCTTAAATTTTCTCGTTACCAAATTGAAAGGTATGTAAAATAGTGCTTCAGTGGGCGTAAGAATACATTTGTTTCCACAGGTTCATGTGTTCTGACGGTCGCTTTGTTTTCCTTGCAGGGTTCTGACTCTGGGAGGAGGGCTGCCTTTTTTGGAGCATCTTAACCTCTCCGGTTGTCTCACTGTCACTGGTGCAGGCCTGCAGGATTTGGTTTCAGCGTGTCCCTCTCTCAATGATGAATACTTTTACTACTGTGACAACATTAACGGTAATGCCTTTTAACAATAATTTTGAAGGAATTAATGTAAAAATTTTAACAGTTCTAATGATTTTTATGATTTCTATTTAGATTTCTAATTATAAAACTGTCTTACCTTAAGAGTTAGTTGTTTAAATTTAGTAAAATCTGAAAAAAATTACGTTTTCACTAATTAGCTTCTTAGGAAGTAAGGTTTCTTTTGTAGGTAGCTAATTCAATTACTCATTCTATTGTATTTTTAAGGCGTGTAATAGCTTAATCAAAAATAGTTAAGTTGTTGGTAGAAATACTAAAATTCTTATCAAAGTTTTGGGAATTCCTCTAGAGCAGTGTTTTTCAACCTTATTTATCTAACAGCACACTTGACCCTGTAGTTAAACTTCTGTGGCACACTTAAATTATGTTGATCAAAAAAAAAAAAAAAAGTAAAGAAACCAATATACTTACTGTGCTTTGAACTTCTTTTGAAAATAATTTAATCTTTAAAAATGTTTGCAGCACATTTCGGATTCTTTCACACACACTGGTTGGAAATCACTGCTCTGGAGTGCTCTAGGGCTCATTAACAATTGGGAGGTATTGATGTCCTGACACACTGATTTCTTAGGGTATTCTTTGTAAGACAGCTTATCAAATGCAGTAGAAAAATGAGGACGTTGGTACAGTGGACTTTTTCAGAGTGTCTGGATCTGATCTCAGATGAGTATCCTGGAAGACTGAGAGGATAGAACGTGGTGCTGAGAAGAGGCTGAGATGATTCAGAAGTGACCGAGATTCCTATAGAATTTTAGAAATTGACTCCTAAACCTACTTTTAAAAGTTACATTTGTAAGCCTATTCTGCCCTATGGTGGATTGAATATGTGTTTTGAAAGTACATTCAGTGCCCTTTTGGATATTTGATAGTCACTGGTTGAGACCAATTCTCAGAGATTAGATTTTCCTTAAAAGTTTATGAGGAAATAAGAGATAAAAGCTCTTTTATTTCTGGAATCACAGTGTTACACAAGAAATGCCTTCCTGTGTTCTTGACGTATTAGCACTAAGTCGGGGATTTCTTGGCTCTCTGTTGCCTTTGGTGTGTGATGAAGCAACGGTGAGAGTGGGGCTGGTTCCCTTGTGGTCCGCTCACCTGGAAACACACAGTGTGGCTTATGGACACGGTGGGTCTGAGAAGGGACCTTACGGTTTTGAACATAAAGTTACCTCACTGTGGGGTCAGTGTTGTGCTTCCCCAGGCTTACAGGACGTTATCAAGAGTTATCAATAAGCAATTACTCTTTATGAGAAATTATATTTGTATGTTGCTCTTGAATTTTCCATATTGATTTTCAGTATAAAATCAATTTCCATATTTTCTATATTCAGCATAGATGTTATGCTTAGGAATGATAACTTAATTTGCTATATTTATTTTTAGGTGTATACATCTTACCGAGTGGGGGTGATGAGGGAATTGAGTCAGTTCATTTTTATGCCAACTTGTTTTGTGTTGTGTGTTTTTAAACTTTTTGAAATAATTTGGATAGGTTGAAGTGAAATACTTAGTCTTTTGCACTTTGTCAGTATTCTTTTCTTCTTAACTGGTTTTGAATATATAAATGTTAAAAAGTTCCTTTTATTGAATGTAATTTTTAGATAAATGAATGGTAATTTTCAATAAATGAATTTTAATGAAGGTATCTGACTGAAAAATTTGAAAAGAAATTGGAGTGCTCGTATAATCCAATATTAAGTCTCCTTTTTATAACTCGTAAAAGCATGGTTTAGGGGAAATGAAAATCCTTTAAAGTTTACGGTGCGACTCTTCAAATGACTTGTGTTCTAGAGTTCCAAATATTCTTAAAGCAATTCTCCATTACGATTTTTTCCTTAAAAGAACATGTGAACCTCCTAAAAGTGTCAGAGTGAAGTTGTGTTGTACCCAGTTTTGTAAGCTGGCACTATTGATCCAGTATCTTTCAAAACAACTCAGCTTGTGTAGTATTAATGAATGTTTATGGACCTTATCTTTAAAAAATTGTTTTTATTATTTCTGGAAGTAGTTAATATGGTGTTAGAGCAATGAAGAAACATAATTAGGTGACAGATAATACTTTAAATATTTGAGAGTAACATTTAATTCAAAATATATTTTGTTAAAAGAAAGTCTTTGTTAAAAGAACTATTAAGTTGCATAAATGTTAAGTTGTGGGTAAAGCAGAATGATCTATTTTTTAATAAGTACTGGCAGAGATTTTGGAGAAGATAAGTTAGTAATTCTACGAACGATAGAAATGATCCCTGAAAGTATAGTCTTAAGTTAGTAATTCTGTATTCAAACAATAACCACCTTGAGCAAGACACTGTGCTAAGCACTGATATGAAATGCAGTTTGGGGGCGGGGGATAGAGTCTCGTTCTGTCACCCAGGGTGGAGTGGCATCAGAGCCACAGCAACTTCAGACTCGTGTGCACAGGTGATTCTGTTGCCTCAGCCTCCCCAAGTAGCTGGGACTACAGGTGCCCGCCACAACACCTGGCTAGCTTTTCTATTTTTAGTACATGCAGGGTCTTGCTCATGCTCAGCCTGGTCTCACCCTCCTGAGCTCAAGCAGTCCACCTGCCTTGTCCTCTCCGAGTTCCAGGATTACTGTCCTGAGCCTCCTCACCCAGCCTAAAATGCAGATTTTGATTCTTCTGAATGTTTCTTTATGACTGATAAAGATTTGAACATAAAAGAAGCCTTCTTAGCCATAACATTAAAAATATTATGATATAAATCTCTACAAAGGAAACAAAATATTATCATTTATGAAGTGTTAAATGGAATGGCATAGTTTTTGAGCTGTGAAGAATATTGGAACAATGATAAAGAATAAACTTTTGGACTAATTTATAATACATTTCAATGCATGTATAACTTATGAATTGAGGTAGATTAGCTCATAGTGTTGGAGGTGACATGGTCTCAGATGATTTGCTCTCTTGTGTTTCTAATTTAAGTTAAAGAGGAATCAAAGGTAAGTGAAGGTAAGTGCAGATATATAGCATAAATTATATACTTAAAATCCAGGAAAAGAAGCCACTAATAAAAATTTGGAGAAATATCTAACTTTATAATTCTTTTCATCTAATATTTATAAATGCTTTGTTACAAAATTTATTCTTATCACTCATTAAAATGTTTAATGATTTTATAATTTATTTTCCTGCATTATTATTCTTTATTGTAATTTAGTCCTCATGTATTATAACTGTTTGGGTTCTCTTTCCTACATCAAGATAGAAGTTTGCTAGTGACAAGTGAAGTATTTCAAGGAACTGCTTTTGAATTGTTGGTGTCTGTTGAAGCTCAGCTGTCTGTTGGAGACTCTAGGCAACCTGACATGTCTTAGTCACATTTCCTTGTAATGGTTCCTCACCTTTTCTGATGACTGTTTATTTTCTTTTGGGACAGTCCCTTCTGTGATACTGACAGGTTTCACTGTGGATGTTACTTACAATTTCCACACTTTCCAAAGTGCTGCTCTCTCTGGGTTTTTTTGTCTTGTGATATTGAGTTTAAAAGTGGTTATCGTCACTTTAATTTTATCTTGGGCCTTCAGCAGAATAAAGTCCTTTCATGGATGCTGTCACTTTCATGATTGTTAGGATCATACACCAATGACTGCTCTGTTTCTTTTGTTTCTTTTTCAGTCGCGCTGGGTAGAGTGCCATGGCATTATAGCTCACAGCAACCTCAAACTTTCAGGCTTTAGCAATCCTGCTTCAGCCTCCAGAGTAGCTAGGACTACAGGCACTCCCCACAATGCCTGGCTAGTTTTTTTGTTTTTAGTAGAGATGAGGTTTTGCTCTTGCTCAGGCTGGTCTCAGACTCCTGAGCTCAAGCAGTCCACCCACCTTGGCTTCTCAGAGTGCTGGGATTATGGGGGGAGCCACCACACCCAGCCCAACTCCTTTGTTTTTGACTTTATGATGGGATTATTGTTTTGTGTCATTTAATAGTAAAGGTTTTAAGTTCCATGGGCTTCTTTAAACAGATCCTTTCAAAATTGAAAACACTGATATTTTAATTCTCTTTCTTTATGCACTTAGAATCTCACTGAAACTCAGATATTTTAGAACATATTTGAATGAATGGGTGCATTTTACATCTATGTGAATTTGAGCAAGAATTTTCTTTTGGGATGCATAAGGAAATGTGACAGCATGATCATGTTAGCTTTCTACCTAATATATGGTATAGACTTTTATTCCTGTTTTTCTTCCCCTATTATCTCTTCCACCATCCCTTAGCCTTTGAGAGCAGTGACTCGGATGGCCAGGATCGAGCCCTAGGATGTTATACCCTGTGCCATCTGGGGAGGATGCTGAAAAGCTGTATGGGGTGTGCTTAGTTCTGAATCTCTCACAGGAATAGCTTTCTTTTTCAATGCAGTTTTTGGCTGAGGCCGGGTTTGAACCTACCACCTCCGGAATATGGGGCCGGCGCCCTACTCCTTGAGCCACAGGCACCACCCAGGAATAGCTTTCTTGACCTTATTGTTCCTTTGAGGCTCCCTTTTACTTTTTTCCCTGGGTAGCCAGTTGCATACTTCACTTCCATTGCTTCTAGCCATGATGTATGATTTTTCCAGGCCACTGTTAAATGTATTGTGACATTTCCTTCTTACCTGTCTGACCTGTACAAATAGGAATACAGAGTTCTCACTTAATATCAATAGGTTCTTGGAAATTGAGACTTCATTCAAAATGATGTACAACGGTTCCTTAAATAACATTTTTTTTGCTTGACATCTTTTCATTATGACTATTAGATGTCATTTTGCTTAAAGTCACATTTCTAAGAACCTATCAGCAACATTAAACGAGGACTTATTGTCTAGACATTTTGAAGTATTGTAGGGGCTTTTAGTTTGGAAAATAGTATGAAAGTCTTTGTGTCTTTTCCTTTCCTCTAATTTTTTTTCTTTCAGAAAATTTAGGATAGAATTACATTCTGATAAAATGATAATCAGGCATATTTTGGCAACCCCCAGCAGTTCAGGCATTTCATTATGGACTAAGGATCAGGGCAGGAGGATGGCAGTGAATCAGGGCTTGACTGTTGGGGAGAGGCCCTAGGCGAGGGCTAAGGAGAGAAGAGGAGGAGAGGGGAGAGGACTGGACAGAGGAGGGGAGGGGAGAGGACTGGACAGAGGAGGGGAGGGGAGAGGACTGGACAGAGGAGGGGAGGGGAGAGGACTGGACAGAGGAGGCTCAGAGGAGGAGAGGGGAGAGGACTGGACAGTGCCCTGCAGGGGAAGCTGGACACGTGGAGAGGGAAAGGAATTGGAAACCAGTACATTCTAATAAAGCCCAATGATAGAAACAAAAATGTTTTATCTTGACTTTATGGTTAAGATGACTAATATTATATCTTATTTTAAAGGAATGTAATCTTTTTTTTTTTTTAAATACATGTATTTTAAGGAATGTAATCTTAACAAAAATGTTGCTTTGTGAATTTTAAACATATGATATGTTTAACTTTTCATTTAAAAATGAACAAAGTTTTATTTGGATTAAATGTTGAAAATGAGCTTGTAGTAATTTTATAATTAAAATAATTTAAAGCTTTATATCATAGAAAATTTCAAGCATATAGACAGGATAATATAATGAATTTGCATGTGCTGTCAGCCTTGGCAGTTAGAAGTCTGTCACCAGTCTTTTTTCATCTATATTATTGCCCATTCCCATACCTGCCCTTCATCCCCTGTAACTTAAAGCTAATGACAGGCATTATGTCAATTTTAAAATTAACTGTTGGAAAATAAGTGAAATAATAAGCTATTGCATTTTCACATATGTGGAAAGTTCATTAGGTTCTTTTTTTAAAGATATGTTGTCATTTCCATAGTGAAATATATGAATGTCACACGTTAATGATTAGGTGGCCTAAGAAGTTTACCCTTTTTATTTTTTATGTGCTGTCCTGGGAATACAAGGAGAAGTTAAATTTCTAGAAATAAATGTGTTCTGTGTGTTCAACTGAAAGTAATTATTTTCTTACAGTGATATTAGCATAGTTGCCTTCTTTTACAATGGAATGCTATATCAGAAAACAAAAATAAATTTAAAATATGTTTTAGAGTTAAACTAGACATCACCTCAGAGTACTATGATTTTTTTTGGTTATAATCCATTTATTATATTCTGTAGTTAAATTGTATTTCTTATGGTTTCTTCATTTTATATCATCACAATTGCAAATATTTTGGTTATTCTATTTGATATGTAAAAATACTAATTAAATGCTCTTTATTTGTTCATGGTATGGACATATAGAAAGACTTCAGTGTAGTTAAAACAGTGTTTTCTCCGTTTGCCCCTCTTCATGAAACTGTCATTACCACAGAGCACTGGACATCTGAATATGTGCAAAGGGTCTTTCCTTGATACTGTCTGATTCTCAGCTGTGTTGCTACTGATGTCTGGGTCACATAGTGGGACTGGGATAAAATGTCATTTATTCCACACATGTTTTATTTCTCTTCTTTGTAAGTGAATGATAGTTTTTATTATATCTTAGATAGCTCACCACTCTTATATGTTTAATTTTGGAAAACAATTTTAACTATCCCTACCATAAGATTTGATTTTTGTTTTTTTTTTGCTATAAATGTTAAAAATATGGCAAACACGTTAGGTCTGCACATAGTTTATTTTGCTTTAAACTATGAATATTTATTGCACTTGCTCAGTACTGGATTCTTTACTGATCAATCCAGATAGGGCTGTTTTTTTTTTTTTTCAATTACATTCATGGGAAGAATTTATTGTTAAGTTAGCCTGAAGATTTAGTTTCTGTGGATTGTCTTCTTTCCTTTTTGGGTTTCTGTATTATAAAATTGTTGCAAAAAATTCTTTTTTCTTTCATTTACCTTTGGGACCACGACAGATATATTAGTTAAATTTAAGCTGTTATTGGTGATTTTTTTTGTCTGAATTTTTTTTTATAAACTCATTGCAAAATTCTACTTCTGTGATAAAAATGTACTTCCAGTGGAACAGATAAATTTTTTAGCTCCTGCGTAAGTGAAATTATTTTCATGTGATCTCTAAGAAATTCCTCCTTTCACATTTTTCTGTTTTTATACAGGTCCGCATGCTGATACCGCCAGCGGATGCCAGAATTTGCAGTGTGGTTTTCGAGCCTGCTGCCGCTCTGGCGAATGACCCTTGACTTCTGACCTTTGTCTACTTCATTTAGCTGAGCAGGCTCCCTTTCATGCACTTTACTTATAGCACATTTCTTGTGTTAACCATCCCTTTTTGAGTGTGACTTGTTTTGGCCCCATTTCTTACAACTTCAGAAATCTTAATTTACCAGTGAATTGTACAGTCTTGTTTTCTCTTGCGAATTATATTTTTGTTTTAGAAAAGAATTAGGTCTTTTCATAAGAGTGAGAACAGTTTTATCAAATTTCTTTTAAATGAAATGCTTTAAAAAGAATGTTACTAATGCCATGCCATTTAAAGTATTTTATAGATTATTTTGAGTTTTAAAGTCCATGGGGGTTATCGGTTCTCTTTATATATAAACACTGTATCAAGCTTTGCAGATCTTTTCAGACATATAATTCTGAAGATTTATTTTCAAGGAATGCACATTTTAGAAACTGATCTCTTTTCCATAATGTTTCTTTTATTTGAACATTCTCAGAGGGCCAGTTGAAACATACCCACATATAAGATTCTTTGATTCGGCTTACGGGTGTCTGCTCAGTGAGCCGGCAGAGCACCAATCTGTGTGTATCTGATTTCTTCAAAGACCCCTTCCTTGTTCTCACCATTGTCCCTAAACTGTCAAATTTGGGAGGGATTTTTTAAAATTCCATAATTATTTGAAGAAATGTATAAATAAAATTTACTTTGAGGACTTTACCAAGTAATAATCTGTTGTGTTGTGATTTTATTATAAAACTCAATCTAGGTTTACTTCAAAGAAAAAATAAAATTAAATACATTTTTTTGAGTATCATACAATCATGAGCCCCATGAATAAACAGTTGTAGACAGATACTGAAGTTTGTTGTTTTTTTTTTTGAGACAGAGCCTCAAGCTGTCACCCTGGATAGAGTGCTATGGCATCACAGCTCACAGCAACCTCCAATTCCTGGGCTCAAGTGAGTCTATTGCCTCTGCCTCCCAAGTAGCTGGGACTACGGCGCCCGCCACAACGCCTGGCCATTTTTTGGTTGCAGCCGTCATTGTTGTTTGGTAGGTCGGGGCTGGATTCGAACCCGCCAGCTCAGGTGTATGTGGCTGGCGCCTTAGCCTGTTGAGCCACAGGCGCCAAGCCGATACTGAAGTTTGTTGAGCTGAATTTTCTTATTGAAATCAGCTGTTCAGGAATCAAAATTTGAATTTGTAAGTTTATCTTGGTTGCTTTGCGAAGAGATCATGGAGTGGACACCTGCCGTTCAGAGAGGCGCATCCTGGGCCAGTGTTTTGTCCGGCTGTGAAGGGGAAGAAGGCTGAGTGCAGTCTGTTCATGAGCAGCCGCACGTCTGGTCCTGCTGCGCTCGGAGGGATGGCAGCTTCACAGGCTGAGCGTCTGGCGCTTCCCTTGGTGCCTCCTTTCCAGCAGCGCGCGCCCTCTGTGTGTCTGTCTCAGCTTGGTACTTCTCACAGCATTTCATACTTATTTGTTATTATTACATCTTTTATGGTGATCAGTGTTTTATTTATTTATTTACTTATTGAGACACGGTCTCACTCTGTTGCCCTGGTTGTGGTCTAGTGGTATCATCACAGCTCACTGCAGCCTCAGTTTCCAGCTCAAGCGATTCTTCTGCCGCAGCCTCCTGAGTAGTGGACACTACAGGCGTGCCCTGCTATGCCCCACTAATTTTTTCTCTTTGTAGAGATGGGGGTCTCACTCTTGCTCAGGATGGTCTCAAACTTCTGGTCTTAACCAGTCCTCCCACATCAGCTTTACATAGTGCTGGGATTACAGGCATGAGCCTCTGCTTGGGGTCTGATTAGTGATCTTGAATGTTACTGTTGTATTTGTTCTAGGATGGTATAAACTGTGCCCAAATAAGATGGAGAACCTAATTGGTAAATACTATTAACTAGAGGTAGACCTGTTTCAGTTCTGGCTAAAAATATTTTACACAGTGTTATCTAAAGATGAAGAATCAGTTGATGGAATTTACATAAGGCACACTCACCGCTGCTTTTTATTTCAGTTCACATTTGGATTCTGCACTGCAAGGGAAGATGAGCTCGGAAGGGAGGCTTTCTAATGATGCTCTGTTTGAAGTTCTTCCTCGTCCTAGGGGCTCTCTGGTTTGGATTCCAGTGCTTCTAACACTTACAAAGTAAACATGGACCCTACCAGTTTCTTTCATGTTGGGTAGGGTGGACCGTCTTGCCTTTTGAGTTTGTTCTCTCTTAAGTAGTCACATCTTCTGGGGCACCACCTCACCTACCTACCTTCTGTAAAGTCTGATCCAAGTACAAAAGGAAACTCAATTTAGTGGATCCCCTAGAGAACTTGAAGGATATCTGAGCTTAGTGGGGAGTCAGAAGGCAAGAAGTTTTATATAAGGTTGAATATGCTGCATTTTTATTTCCCTAACTGTTCAATAAAGCTTATTTGAAATTTTTACATCAAGAACTATCATAAGACAACAAACTATTACAAGAAATCTTTAGGGTGAGTCCCACCTACTAATACTTCATTTTATCTGTGTTTATGTGAACTGTACAGTAAAATTCTGGCTCTGAATCACCACCACCTGAGGATTAAAGTGTGTTCCACGTTTCATCAGAAAACTGTAGTATTTGGGGGGTATTTTTAAAAGTAATCCTTATGGGAAAAAATGATTATGTTTCAGGACTTAGCTTAAATGTTATGTGTCATAGATTACGTAATTTTGAGCAGCTAATTTCCCATGGTTCCAGGCAGTTGAGCTGTCTTCACTTCTTTACTTTGTCTTGTGCTTCTTGATGTTAGTAAACCATTAAATTGGACTTCCCAATTTTGAAACAAATCGACTTTAATATGTCAGCAGATTATAATGTCAAAATTTACTGTTTTTCTACCACCTATCCACATCTCCAATTACATGGGAGCATGACAGCATAATCCATCTTTAATTTTTACGCATCATCACTTCTTTCCATTATTAATTTAAGAGAATAGTTTCTTTAATGAACACTAGTTCTTTTAAATTTATCTTGGAATTTGTGATTGATTTCCTTCTAAGAATAAAATGCCACAGTTACATAAACTTGCCTTGTGGTGTCTGAGTAACATTCAGTGCTCAGTGCTGGCAGGTGTTCTAAGTGTGTTACATACGCTAACGTGTTCCATCGTTACAATAGTGTCATGAAATAGATAATCTGCTCATCCCGATCTTGTAAATGGGGAAAGTAAGTAACAGAGGTTGGGAAACTTGCCCGTGGATTACCAGCTACTAAGTGGCAAACTGGGGTCTCTCCAGAGATCCCATTCTCAGCCAGTGCCTGTCAGCCTCTAGTTTCTGTTGGTAGCTGTTGTGGGTCAGTCATGGGACTCTGCTGGGAAGAGTTTGTAGCAGAGGTGTCAGAGGCATGTAAGCACATAACTGCAATATAATTGGGTAGAAGAATGCATAAGAAAGTAAAGCAAGTATGAAAGCTATTCCTTAACTCAGCCCCTTTCATTTTTCTGATTTTTTCTTAAAAGAAATTTGAGTTATATTAGTGGTTCTCTAATGGAGGCCATTTGCCTCTTAGTAAGGAGGCATTTTGGGTGTCACAACTTGGTAGAGGGAAGGATGCACCTGTCATCTCGTGAACAGAGGCCAGCAGGTGCTGAACATCCTGCAGAGCACAGAACAGCCCTCCATGATGAAGGAGCGCTTGCCCCGTGTCACCTTCTCACTGTTGTGACATGTCCTGCTTCTTGTATTTCTGTTTGGTGTACGTCTTTCTAGTTCAGCATGTACATTTAATCCTTTTTAATGGTTCAGTGTAATATATGAATATGTTTGTCTTAGTTTTGGCTGCTATAATAGAATTCTATAGGCTGGGTGGTATAAACAACAAAATTTTTTCCTCACAGTTCTGGAGTCTGGGAAGTCAAGATCAAGTCCAAGATTCACTGTCAGGTAAGGTAGTCTTTCTGACTGTGGAGGCCGACTTGTACCCTCAGTGGCAGTGGGCAGTTGGCAGGGAAAGGGGAGGGAGAGCACGGTCTCCTCCATGTCCCTCATGAGACTCCACCCTCTTGACTTAATTAGTTCCCAAAGGCCTCATCTCATTACATTGGGGGTTAGGGTTTTAGTAACATACAAATTTGGTTGGTGGGGGCATGAGCACTTGGTCTGTGAGTGTCTTTTTATTTTATTTTATTTTTATTAAATCATAGCTGTGTACATTAATGCAATCATGGGGTACAATGTGCTGGTTTTATATACAATTTGAAATATTTTCGTCAAACTAACAGCCTTCATGGCATTTTCCCGGTTATTGTGCTAAGACATCCATATTCTACATTTAGTAAGTTTCACCTGTACCCTTCTAAGATGCACCGTAGGTGTGGTCCCACCAATTACCCTCCCTCCACCCATCTTCCTTCCTCCCCTCTTCTCCCTTGCCCTTTTCCCCATGTTCTTGGGCTGTAATTGGGTTATAGCCTTCATATGAAAGCTATAAACTAGTTTCATAGTAGGGCTGAGTACATTGGATACTTTTTCTTCCTTTTTTTTTTTTTTTTTGAGACAAGAGTCTCACTGTGTCACCCCTGGTAGACTGTAGTGGGGTCACAGCTCACAGCAACCTCAAACTCTTGGGCTCAAGAGATTCTCTTGCCTCAGCAGGCACCCGCCACAACACTCAGCTGTTTTTTTGTTGTTGTAGTTGTCATCGTTTGGCAGGCCTGGGCTGGGTTTGAATCTGCCAGCTCAGGTGTCTGTGGCTGGTGCCCTAGCGGCTGAGCTATAGGTGCCAAGCCCTTTTTCTTTTTTTGTAACTACTTCCCCTTTAATGACTGTTCAGGCATAACCCCCCCCCCCCTCTAGTCCTGCATTGCTTCAGTGTGCACGTCACATGGGCGTGCACGTGAGCTCACTTAGTGTTTCCGTAGGATGATGTCTTACTAGGTATTCTGTGCTAAAAGTAAAGATTTGTTATTGCAAAATTGTTCCTCCTTCCCCTAGAAAAGTTGTATAGTGTCAAATTAGGTCTTAAAAGTGGGATTGGTGGCTCGGCGCCTGTGGCTCAAGTGGCTAAGGCGCCAGCCACATACACCTGAGCTGGCGGGTTCGAATCCAGCCCAGCTCTGCAACCAAAAAAAGAAAGCCGGGCATTGTGGCGGGCGCCTGTGGTTCCAGCTACTTCGGAGGCAGAGGCTTGAGCCCAGAAGTTGGAGGTTGCTGTGAGTTGTGATGTCACAGCACTCTACCCAGGGTGATAGCTTGAGCCTCAAAAAAAAAAACGTGGGATTGGTGTTCTACTGGACAGGCAAAGTAGGAGAAAGAGCGTCCTAAAGAGAAGGTGAGTGGTCACAGAGGCATGAGACTCAGACTGTTCCTACCTGTCCCCACAGGAGGAAGTCTCAGTTGAGTTCAGAGTCACAGTGGCAGGGAGACTGCTAAATAAAACACTTCTTTTGCAGTTTGAAAACAGATGTTGATAATTTTATTTCATTATTTGCAAATAATATGTTCTGTGATCAATATAAAAAATTATCATACCCAAGTGTAGTTTTTACGTGATATAAAAAGTACAATGAAAAAAATTACCTGTTGCGTATAAGGGAGGCAACATAGATCCAAACAGACAAGACGTTTTTGGGATACGGATGTATGTATACTGCTAAAGCAAATTCGACGTTAGGAACATCAATGTTGTGTACCCCGGTGCTAAACACTGCGTCAACTAGAGGCTTCACCTCAGAGTAAGGCATGTGAAGAGGAAATCCAGAGAACTGAAAGGAGAAAAAGCATCTGTAACTGTCATGGAAGTGTGAAGATTTCAGTGTTTCCCGATGGAAATGGATGCAGTTCTGAGTAAAGTAAGCTTTCTGGATCTCGAATTCAGTCCTGTTTTTCTGGTCAGTTACATATTAGCAATACAGAAAATGGACAGCAGCTGAACACGTCGTTTACTGCTGGAGTGTGAGACACCCATCAGTCACTCTGCAGCCTCCACTGGCCCACTGGTCCTTCCCTCTCACCATCCCCAGCATGTGTAATAAACCCGAATTCCAAAGACCAGGGCTAAGCTTGTCAATTCATCCCCTCCCTCTGGCCCAGTGATTGAGCCACAGGAATTGGCATGTGATCAAGGGAGGGTCACATGGCACATGAATCTCTCTCCGCTTTGGTAATATGTGTGCAGGTGTGAGTACCGGGAGTGTTCCAGCACTTACTACCCTGAGGAAAGCCAGGCTGGTGATGCTGTCACATGGAGGAGGGCAGGGTAGAAGGAATTGCAGAAAAGTGGGACACCCCTGGTCGCTACTCACTTAAGTTTTATCTAAGTAAGCCATTGAATATTCTATTGCTCACGCCTGTTCAAGGTAAGTGCTCTGTTAATGCAAACTGAAAAAACATTCTGGCTGGAAACCTGGCCTTGTAAGTTAAAGGATAAGTTTTACTTGATGAGTAATCTAATTTGACCATCACAATGTTTAGCCGGGAAGGTTCACTGTCTTAATTAGGAGACTGCTTTCTGGCTATCGGATATAAACATAACAGCACTTCCAGGAGGCAGCAAATGCAGTTGCCATTAAACCACATCTTAAAAAAGCCCCAATTTAGAGTGTTTATTTTCATCTTCATGCACAATTGAGTCCAACGATTTAGCCAGATGGATGTTTTCATTTTATTTAATACTTGAATGATTTAATAAAAGGCATTATTTTCATGGGATCCTTTTACACCTAATGGTTACATTTTCATTTTATAGAAGCATTTTGCTATTTAGTAATAGGTTAATTATTGGTTCAAAACTTAACACAGCATGCGTTTTAGTCTGTGTTGGTTCATCTATGTCCTTGGGGGGCAGTGAAGGTATTTTGATCCCCAGAGCCCATTGTTGTGTAATTTACAATTTGAAATGAGGAGGTCCAGAGGCTTTGGGTGGGAGCCAGCTGTACTCACCCTGTAGTCTCCCAACTGTCTCACCAGTTCTGCTCTGTGGGCGTCTTCCACGTCCTCCCCGTGACTTCTTTCTAACAGAGGAAGGAAGTGGCGGAGTGTGGAGGTGCAGTACCTATTCCACCGAGTCAGATGGCGGGGCCTCCAATCCATGATTTTTTCTTTCAGTATTTTTTCAATCCTGTTCATAAAAATTAAATTCCATTTTTGTGTGTGTGTATGAGACTTCACTTTTCCATTGTAAAAACACAGTTTATATGCAGTGGGGATTCAGGCGATCACATAACTACAGTAGAACCTCCATAGCTGACCCCCTCTGTACACTGACCACACCCGTAAGTGGACTGAATTTTCATAGACCAGAGCACCACATGGACATATCAGGACGGTGGGCCTCATTCCTGATGTCGGCTGCCACTGTATGTTAACTAGTTTGTTACAGATCCTTGGGTGGCCAACTTAGTAGAGCTTCTGCTGTATATATTTGTATATAACTGTGTAAGTTACATGAGCTAATCTCTGGGTCCTCAAAAATTAACAAGGAATCCTGTCCTTCAGGATTGTGTGTGAGTTGGGATGGGAAACAGACCTACAAGTGGGATGCACATGATTCCACAAGGTCCACGAGAGGTGCTTGAAATGTAAGTAAGAGAAGAGGACGTGCTGAATGATGGGGGGCGGTGAAACAAAACTTTAACACGTGGAATAGCAAAACTTTTATATTATGAAATATTTTATGATTTTATTCATTGGTAACATAGCTACACATAAATTAGACCCGGGTTAAATGAGGGATGGGGCTTATATTGAAAGTGAAATACTTGTGGGGCTGTTAATGTCTTACATTGGTGTTTTTTTTTCACCAGTAAGAATCTTATGACAATAGATTTTTTTCTAAATTCCCTTAAAACTTCCTTTAAAACACCAAGTTTCATTGCAACTTAATTGGGTTCATAGCATGTGAAGCTTTCACATAGAATGGGGGAATACAGCCAACACTCATGGAACCGCTGTTCACCAGGCCAGGAGACTTGACTGCTGTCTGTCCAGATTCACCCGTTAGAGAGCCAGCCATCTTCCCACTGCCTAGTAACTGGGGGGGTTTCTCATTTGTTGGCACTTAATGAGTTTCAAGTTGGGCTGAGCAAGAAAGCATGGATGATCTACTTTCTGGGAGAAATATGTTTCTATGGAGAAATAAATGTCCAGTCAATAGTACACTGAAACTTTAGAAGAAACAGAAGGTTGTTCAGAGGTCAGTTGTACTAGGTGGGAATCCCAAATAAGAATTCATGGCGAAATTGAGAATAAACTGGTTTTTCTACTAAAAATGTCTTAAAAGGGGTCGCATTTAACCTTGTGTAACTTGACATGCCCTTCTTCACACAGTTTAATGTAGTACCAACAGCACTTAGACCTCAAAATCAGAAAGATCAGGCTGGGCCCAGAAGCCCTCTTTAAAGAAGAATGAGCTTCAGTTTCCACATTTGTGAAACCAGGAAAATAAATTCTATTTTACAGGATCACTGGAATTATGGAGATTCATAGAGGCTCTTACTGGCCTTTTCTGTGTGTTAAATTCAAAAACGAGCTGCAGTTCCGTAAGTCACTTACTGGACAAGAGCAGCACAGTAAGCAGAGCGCGAGCCCCAGGACGACTGGGTGTGGGGGTCTCTACGCAGGTCTGGTCTCCGGGGAGCTGTGGCCCCAGAGCTCCCTACCGGCCTGTCCCGCAGGGCGTTGGTGCTGAAGACGCCTTTTGAGCTATGGGATTTCGAGATCACATGTGTACTTAAGAGTCTATGAACATGAGTTGAAACTTAATTGCCTAAATTATTTAACAGTGATTCAGGCCAGGGGTCTTTTAATTTTGGCATTACACTCCCGGTGACAGACTCCTCGAGGATTTAGGGCTATTATGGTACCTGTCTTGTAGCTCAGCCGCAGTGCCTTCATCTGTGTTCTGGTAAATCAGCTCTTCAGGCTGCCAGAGAGAAGAGTTCAGAAATTCTAGAAACCACCTATGTTAATTTGAATAACTGCACATCCTTTTTAAAATTGTTTTTTGAAAAGAATGCGGGCAGCGCCTGTGGCTCAAAGGAGTGGGGGGCCGGCCCCATATACCAGAGGTGGTGGCTTCAAACCCAGCCCTGGGCAAAAACTGCGAAAAAAAAGAATGACATTTAATAAAGAGTAATGTATTGGGTGCCAGTGTGCCTTTGACCCATAACAAGTAAAACTTCACATAATGTTTTGTGCAGGCAGTTCCTTCCCAATTCATTTCCCTTATCTCTTGTCACAGAAATAAACATGACTGAACTTGTGTTGTAGCATATCTGTTCAACAGATAACTGCTGGGCACTTACACAGGTCGGGAGGAAAGGAGATCTGGCTGCGAATAAAATCACTGTCTTCAGTCTTCCGTCAGACGTAGTAAGTGAAGACAGACGCATCCAGTGTGTGTGATTTTATCACAGATACATGTGCCCCAGGTAACACTGCTGTTCTGCATGTTTTTTGAACTTTATAGTTTTATGAACATGCAGCTGGCCCTTTCTCTCTTAACGTATTTAGCAATGACAAACATGTAGTTTCAGAGCACTTACTAAGACTTATTAATCTCAGATTAATTAGATTTAATAGACCCATAAATCTCTGGTTTATTTAAGTACCATAAAATATTCTACTAGGTACCATAACTCTCATGTAAGTTCAATTATGCTATTTCAAACAATGTTTCTTTGAAACATCTTTTGTATGTCACCTTACACACATACAAGAGAATTCCGTTAGGGTAGTAGTGTTCAAAGCTTTTTCTGAAAGGTTTGATCTGAGTATAAGGTAACATTTTAACCCAGTGCATGTGTATCCATCAAATGAAACTAAAGCGTTAGTAAACGATGTTCATGCTGACTACCTGCAGTCTTCTAGGAGGGCCTCTAGTCTCAGGAGCCCCTAGTGGATCACACCTTGCAGTCTGATTTCATGTTTCATTGGCAGTCACGAAATCAATTCAGTGACTTGAGATGAGCATTAAAAAAAGTAAATAGAATGTATTTTGTGGTACTTTTATTCATTGGACTTCTTATAGCAAAATTTTTTCTTTCGCATGTAGTTCGTAAGTTGGGCTCAAATACGTTTGAAAAACAAACATTGTCCTAGACTAACTACCTAGGAGTAGAATGAAGAGCAAAAAGAGATCTGCCAGGCCTATGTAACAATTTCATGTCCCTTACTTTCTTTGTCTGCATTTAATTGATGCTAGAATAATTATACCTGAACACTGGAAAGGCCAGGATAGGGAAGGCTTCTTGAAAAGAAGGATTTCCACAGCTTGGGTTTAGTAACATCAAAATTTATCCTTAGTGGAGAATCATATTGTTGAATATTAAACCAAATCTAAAAAAGACAAGACTATATTAGCATATGTAGTTAGCATATAAATTGTGTGTGTGTGAGAGAGTGTCATGTATGTAAGTGTGATATAAAGAGAGCAAGTGTTTGGACAGGTTGCAAGCTTTTTGTCATTTTTTTAATTAGTAAAATTATTATGCATTTTACAAAAGGGGCTTCAGACAGTTGTCATTTGCCTTTTTTTGTTTTTACTTTTTTTATGTCTCAACTTGGGTGCGCCTTACACTTTAGTGTAGGTTTGATGAAATAAGGTTGTTTCTGATGATAAGAAACAAACGTTTTGGGGAGAAGACAGACAAAGCCACTCCTTTCTCAGGCCAGCTTTTGTTTCTCAACTGTCTGCCAGCCTCTTTGCTTTTACAGCAACCTGTGCAAACGGATCTGGTCTGCAAAATTTGGATTCAGTCTAAAGGCCACACTTAAGGATCCGGAAGTTCACATGTGGCCCCAAGGCTTTGGGTTCCCCAGCCCTGTTTTGACTCCTGAGCATATCCATGGGTAGAGAGGAAGAGAAGGAAAAAACAGTGAAGCTTGGAAGGGAACAGAAAGACAGAAGCAGCTAGAACGGGAAGAGACTTATTCTTTGGAAAAGGAGTGAAAGAGGAGAAAGAATGATATCTAGGGAGGTTGTGTGGTGGAGCCTAAAGCAGTGGAGCTTCCAGGGGAAGGCAGCAAAGCCAGGGGGCGGCCCTCTCCCGAGTGGTCAGGGCTCAGAGCAGGTTTAGAGCAGCTGCCATGGGGGATGTACGCCTCACAACCCACACCACCCTCTCTCAGAAGAGGGGAAAGGAAGGTTCTCACTTCCTCACAAAGCTCTGGCTTCATGAGACTTAGTCAACTGTATTGCGATTGTTTTAAGAGCTGGTAATAATTTTGACAGATAATGGAGTTCTTTAAAGGGTTATTTATTTTTTTTTTGTGCCTATTGACCCTGTTTGATTACTAGTGACCGTAAAATGATTCTCTAAATGTAAATGGAGCTTAGCAAATTATGATTTTGATGATGACTTTAATTAGAAATAATTACTAACATGAGAATAGAGCTTCACAGTGCTCTTTTTGCTTTTGTAATTAATAGTCTATAGCTGTCATTTGCTGAACACTTATGAAAGACAGTCCTTTTGCGTATACATTATATCTAATTTTAGCAATAACCCTATAAAGTAGACCAGTAGTCTTCAGGGAAGTGTGCACACCCAAGGATTATAGGAAGACAGTGTTAGAATTTCTAATTTTTATGTTTAAGTTTTTGTATAGTATACTATATTGATATACAAATATATGCAACATAGAAATAGAAATATATCGGAGGTGTACAATATATGCGCAAACGTCAGAGACCGCTAAGGTAGGTGAAGATCATAAACACAGCCATTCACTGGTTAGAGAGTTGTGAGGACGTGTGAGCTGCTTTTCAGCAGTTACCTCACTCACTCCTGACAACTCCTTTACATTTATAAAGTCATGACTTTAGTGTTACTTTTATTTTATCAATGAAAAAATTGAAGCTATGAGGGAATAAGATACTTTCCCAAGCTCACACCGCTAGTAATTGGTGAAGTTGGAGTTTCAGCTGGGGAGTCAGTTTTCAACCACTGCTTTGTGTAGGACCCTTCACAATTAACCTGCAGACGGAGTGCGACCAGAGTTACCCGGGGATATTGATAGTGCCGCCCAGGTGGTACCTGGGAATCTCCCTTTAAAACAAAGAGAGACAGAGAGAACCCCAATCTCCTCAGGTGATTAATCCGCCTCAGTTAGTTCCACTAAGTTCCACTAAATGTCCCACTAAGAGGCAATTTGGAAGAGAAAACTGAGGACAGAGCCAGGACACAAACATGGGTTCTCTGAATTAAATCCCGTATTCCCTCATTAACTTTGTTGTGCTTCTTGGCAGTCAGGTGACTAATTCAACCAAACGTTTTATTTAACCATGTCCTGCCACTGTGTTTGACATTCTATTTCTTTAACTGGTATATGTGTATGCAGAAGTGTGTATGGGTGAAATGGTAATACTTACATTATCAGGACCTATTAAACAGCCTACATTTTTCAAGGGACAGAATGTGTCAAATTGTCCATAAAAATGTCCACTGCAGGGATTCCATATTAAATAATGATTTTTTTCCCAAGTTAGTACATAGGCAGTTGGACCCTGGAAGAAAACAGCCATTAAAAATAGCTTCCAATTAATTATGCAATTAAGGTCAACAGTGGTTTGCAGAGACAATTCATTACTTTAGACACTCCCCAAATTTCCAAGTTCCCATGGTGAATAGTGAAAATCAGTTTGACATTGTAGGTGGTTCTGGTTTTAAAAAATAAAATCAAATGTTTATTTCTGCAAAATTCTTGTACCTGATACTAGTCCAATGACCAAATAAAGATGGTAATCACCATATCTAGCCAATATGTCTTAGGACTGGCTAATCATTATTATTATTATTATTATTTTGAGCAGAGTCTCACTTTGTTGCCCCAGGCTAGAGTGCCGTGGCATCACAGCTTACAGCAACCTCAAACTTCTTACTTCAGCTTCTCTAGTAGCTGGGACTACAGGTACCTGCCATGATGCCTGGCTAGTTTTTCTATTTTTAGTAGAGATGGGGTCTCACTCTTGCTCAGGCTGGTCTCGAACTTCTGAGCTCAAGTGATCCACCCACCTTGGCCTCTCAGGGTGCTGGGATTATAGGCGTGAACCACCATGCCCAGTTGGAAGAACTGTTATTAATATCAATGACATTTTCTTTTTAGAATCAGATTGCCTTTTAATTGTATAGAAGGCCAAATATTAGAAATATTTCCATTTGAAATATAGTAACTTACTTTTGGTACACGTTTATAACAGTACACGGATAAAGAAGTTGAAAGAATACATACCAAACTGTTGGGAATGACTGCACCCGGGGAGGGGAGTAGGCTTGGGGGGTGGAACCAGAAGAAGGGCTTTTTTTTTTTAATTTATTAAATCATAGCTGTGTACATTAGTGCAATCAAGGGGTACAATGTGCTGATTTCATATACAATCAGAAGTAATTTCATCAAACTGTTTAACATAGCCTTCATGGCATTTTCGTAGTTATTGTATGAAGACATTTGTATTCTGCATTCAGTAAGTTTCACTGTACTTTCACTAAGATGCAAGTAGGTGTGGCCCCACCAATTACCCTCCCTCCACCCAACCTCCCCCATCTCCTCCCTGAAGAAGGACTTTTACCTTTTCCTCATAACACTTACGTATTGTTAAATTCTTTGTTTTACAATGGGAATTTATTCATTTATTTTTCTTGCCTAATTTCAATTGATGCACTCTAATAGTCTACTGGAAGACAGAAATTATTATCCCGGTTTCCTTAGGAAGCTTGTGAAGTGACTTGCTTAGCCTCACACAGCTAATGAGGGGTGGGTACAGAACCTTGAACCCAGGCCTTGTGACTTCCCAGCCCAGTGTTCTTATCCTGTACCAGGCTGTCTGGGAGATGATAATGGAGAATAGAAAGGAATATGATCCTGCCTTATGATCCACCTCACGGCAACTCATGCTATCTAATTCCCAAGGGTTCCTAGAGCCTCTCTTTGGATCAGCTTCTTCAATTCATGCGAATTTTCAAACCTTGCACCCCAGATTATCCAGTATGCATGAAGAATATTTGTTCCCTAGGGCAATCAGAATTCCTGGGAATATGGATGGGAGGACATTCATAGTAAAAGGACAAAGGTAGGTGGGAGCTTTGAGTGGTAAAGATTTAGGTTTGCCAAAAGAGCAACCAGAAGCATTGAGTGGGTCCCGAGGACCACTGTGAACCCGTTTTGCATCTTCCTGCTGGTAGTTCTCTCTGCCTGTTACGGTGCCTCTAGGCCACTTTCCTAGAGCTCAAAGCATCATCATGAAAATAAGTCCTGTCAATGATCTAGAACATACACCTGATTGTCTATCGCCCTCTTCTGTTAAAACCGGCCGAGGTGGCTTACCTCGGGAATGGCGTTGCCCATCACCAGCCAGGCCTTCTTACCCAGGGACAGGAAGTAGTTGCAGAGTAACACCGCATGCTCTTCTTCATCGCCTGCCAGGAGATCAAGAAATTGCTGCCGAAAGAAGACGAATCGTATTAACTGACTGCTTTATTGTCGGTTGGCTATGCAGGATTTTGATATGTCACAGTTGAGATTAGTGCCTTAAAGCAGCAGTCTCCAGCCTTTTTGGCACGAGAGACAGGTTTCATGGAAGACAGTTTTTCCAGGGACGGGGCTGTGGTGGTGGAGGTGGTGGGGACTCCAACAGGAGGCAAAGTTCAGGTGCTGTGAGCAGTGGGGAGCGGCCGTAAACACAGATGAAGCTTCAGGTGCTGGCCTGCCTCCCTGCTCACCTCCTGCTGAGTGGCCTGGTCCCTAACAGGCCTCGGACCAGTAGCAGTTTGGGGCTCAGGGGTTGGAGACCACAGCCTTAAAGTATAAGACAAATTTTTCCCCAAGTTTTGATATGCTGTTGATACACCATCTAAAGAAAACACCTTTTGTAGATGATGGTGTGAATTTCTAGAATCAGCAGTATGATTGGGGTGGGGATGAAAAATGTCCAAGTCTTAACTTTCAACACGAATGTACCTATGATGGTTCACTATGTGCTAAGTAATCTCGAAAGCACATTGCGTTCATTCACTCACTCAGTATAGAACAATCCTTTGGAGGAAATGCTCTTATTTTCCCATTTTATGGATGAGGAAGTAGAGGCACAGATCATAAGTAAGAAAGGAAAAGCCAGTCTGGCTCCAGAGCACATGATGTATCCCATTATGTTTGTATGTTTTCTTAAGGTTATAGAAACTTTATCTCAACTGTCAACATTTATGTTGCCAAAATATACTAGGGAACAAAAATTTTAAGTGCACTTAAATTTCTTTGATTTCAGGGTATTCTTCAAAGGAAGTTGCATAATACAGTTCAATTTTGTGCAAACACAGCATAACATGAGAGCCAGACGCAGAATTCATGCCTGTGATAATATATGTTCGTTTCATACTACGCAAGAACTGGACGCAAGTTCCGTAGCATTACGTTCCATGAGATAGAGACTGTATTTACTTTGCTGATAGAGCTTAGTAGAGTATCTGGTACGTGGTAGGTAACCAGGAAATACATACTGAATAAATAATGGTAAGACACACCTTATGAAGCTCATGAATTAAGGAATATATAATTTCCAATTATAATATAGAATGCAATTTTGGTATTTTTAGTCAAAACTGGGATATTTATTGTTCAGGAAATCCTGGGAGGGTAAATCAGCTTTAAGACATCTGAAGTGTATTTTTTTTTTTTCTTTGAAACAGAGAGAAACTCTGTTGTCCCAGGCTGGAGTGCCATTGTCAGCCTAGGTCACAGCTGCCTCAAACACCTGGATTCCACAGATCCTCCCGCCTCAGCTTCCCAGAGTGTGGGAGATTGCAGGTGTGAGCCACTACACCTGACCCTGAAGTGTTATTTATTTTCTTTCTGTAATCAATTTTTTAAAAAATTTCTGAACTTTGGAAAAATTGAACCAAGAAGAAAAATTACTGCAGAATTTAGCTCATCCTGCTAAACAGATGGGCAATTCGATTTTTATTATGACTAATGAATGTTGCAATTGACCATTATGCAAGCCACTTAGCCCAAGTTAACCAAAGTCAGCCCAAGTTAGAAAGTGTATAACAAGGAGCTACTCACATCCGACGTGCTCCACAGGTCGCAGAGACCAGCGAAAGAAACAGTGTCAGGCAAGAAGGGGATCAAGGACACATACCGGGCCACCAGTTCCTGTGTGATCAAAATTAGCTTCGTAAAAAATAATTTCTCATGAAACAGAAAGCTGCATCCCCTACCTCATTTCTTAAGTAATTTTTAGATATCACAAACATTTTTGTGTACAAAATGAAGCTAAGCTCACTAGTGCTCTTTAAACACTGGGCTAATATTGTCTTCAGCCTCACCAAATATCCTTTTTTTCTGAAAGGCGATAGTTACCTGTCTTTCACAAATGAAGAAACTGGCCCCTCTGAATTTGTCTTTGTTATTCTTTTTGCACTTTTCTGTACTGTTTGGTATAATATGACTTTCCAGAATCATCTTGAACTTTCACTTAGCCTAGTCCCGAAAGCAGCCATTTCTCCAGGGAGCCTTGTTTTTTTGTTTTTGTTTTTTTAGAGGGGAATAATACTTCAGAACCAAGATCTGGGCATCCATTCTGGCTATAACTCATATTTCTGTAATATCTAAAGAAGTGAATCTATCTTAAAACATTTTATAGGGCCGGCGCCTGGCGCCTGTGGCTCAAAGGAGTAGGGTGCCGGCCCCATATACCAGACGTGGCAGGTTCAAACCCAGCCCTGGCCAAAAACTCCAAAAAGAAAAAAAAAAAAACATTTTATAATTGACACATAATTGTGCACATTTATGGGACATATATAATGAGATATTACAATGCATGTATACATTTATAACGATCAAATCAGGATAAACAGCTTTTCTATCCCTACAGATATTTACCATTTCTTTGTGGTGATAATATTCAAAGTCTTGTAGCTATACATCGTTATTAGCTGTGGTCACACAGGGTAGCTCCATTTGCAGGCGCTGGCCTGAAATCAAAGGCCATGGGGTCCTGCCTGGTGCTGTGTTTTGCAGGGGCAGGACCAGTCTGGGCTCCAAGGCAAAGCCCCATGCACATTGCCCTCTCCTTCCCCCAAGCAGACGGGGTCTGTGTCCCTGCTGTGCTGCCTTGCATGGGGGAAGTGTGGTGTAGACAGTGCAAAACTGCCCTTCCCAACCTCTCCAGTGCATACATTCTTGGTGCTGTACTGAAACCAGGTACTGTGACCTCTCACTCTTCTCCTCGGCTCTTAGGAAGGTATTTTCTTGTGTTGGTAGTTCAAATGGATGTTCCTGTTGGGGGATGACCCTTGGATGGTATTCTGCCCACTTGATTCACCTCCTGTCCCATTCAAGGTTAATCTTCAGTCTCTGCCACACATCAAGTTTCCATATTGTCTTCCATTTTTTTTCTTTGTTATCTTTGTCAGTATCATTTTGCCTTGATGTCTATGTCTGGATATATGAAATGGAAAGTCTTCCTACTGAGTTCTTGTTCTTTACAATTGTTTTGGCTACTTTTTGCCCTTTGCAATTCCATATAACTATTAGAATTAGCTTGTCAAGTTCCACTAAAAGCTGTTTTAAAAATCTAGTTTATAATCTTTGTCTTTTAACTGGAAACTTTAGTTCCTTTCTTTTGATTGTGATTATTGGTAAATATTTAGATTATTTATCATATGTCTGTACTTCTTAGTTTTTGTACTTTTTCCTCTTTCTTTTTTCCTGCCTCATTCTCTTTGCCCCAATTCTTTTTTTTTCTGTTAGTTTAGAAGTTATGCTCACACTATTTTTACCTTTTAAAGTCATTTTTCTAGAAATTTCAGTTTGCGTATTAAATTCCAAATTTAACTTGTTTGCCCTCATCTTGGAAAATATAGGGGCACTACAATAATCTCATTAATCCTATCGTGACATATTTTTTTGCAGGATTTTTGTTCTATAAACCCTGATTTTTCACCCACAGTGCTACAAATATTGCTATTAAGACAAGGTTTGCTTAGATTTACTCACACTTCTTTAGCATCTAGGATTTTCCTCCCAGCGTCTTTTTTTCTCTTTGTGTGTGTTTGTTTGTTTTGAGACAGAGTCTCATTCTGTTGCCCAGGCGAGAGTGCCATGGAGTCACAGCTCACAGCAACCTCAAACTCCTGGGCTCAAGTGATCTTCTTACTTCAGCCTCCCAAATAGCTGAGACTATAGCTCTGTGCAACTGTGTCTGGCTAGTTTTTCCATTTTTAGTAGAAATGGGGTCTTGCTCTTGCTCAGGCTGGTCTCAAACTCCTGAGCTCAAGGGATCCTCCCAGAGTGCCGTGGGGTCATTCTCACAGCAACTTCAAACTCTTGGGCTCAAGCGATCCTCTTGTCTCAGCCTCCCAAGTAGGTGGGAATAACAGCTAATTATTCAACACCTGGCTAATTTTTCTGTTGTTAGCAGAGATGGGGTCTTGCTCATGCTCAGGCTGGTCTCTACCTCCTGAGCTCAAGCAGTCCACCGCCTTGGCCTCCCCGAGTGCTGGGATTACAGGTGTGAGTTGGGGTGACGCCACCCCAACGGCACCTGGCCACCCTTCCTTGTCTTTGAAATATATTTTTTTAGAAATCTCTTTAGTAGGCATCTTTTGGTTGTGAATTCTCCCAATGTTTATTTATGAGGCTTCACCAGATTTAAGCTACTCTTTTGACAGCTATTTTCTTCCAGCCTTTTGAAGATATTCTAACTTTCATCTGGGCAGCTAAGTAGTTTGCTGGTCTAATCATTCTGCCTTTGTAGACAATTTCTTTCTTTCTCACTCTTTTTGAGATTGTCTTTGTCTTTGTAATTCCCTACAATGTGTTAGATTTTGATGTTTTCAAAAGTGTATCTAGTTTAGGATTCATTGGTCTTCCTGAATCAGAGGGTGGTTGTCTTCCATAAGACCTTGGGGATTCTCAGCTCAGCCTTTTCCCTCAGACATCATTTCCGCCTCCTCCAGCACCCGTGTCTCTGCCGCGGCCTCGCACACCGTCCCTTTGTCCCTGTCTCTGTGCCATGTTCCAAGTTCTTTCTCCACATGTGCGTTCCAGCTCACCAATCCTCTCTGCATTTAACGACACATCATTTAACTCTGTATTTAACTGTCTATTTAATGATTTGTTTCAATCTGTTTTTTTAATTTCTAATTCTGACCGATACATCTTTTACTGCTACAGTCCTATTGGGCAATTTTAAAAATCTGCCTGTCAATTCCAATAGTCCACCACACTTTCAGTTGTGTCGGTTTTTTAAACGTAGTAAGCACATCATTAATTTTTTCTCTGATAATTCCACGCTGTGCTTGTGGCCTGACCCTGCAGGCTCTTGTTCTGCTCTCATCAGTGGTGACCTTTTATTGCATGTTGATGTTGCTTGGAATTTTTTTCTGAGATTTTTCCAGAAAAATTCTGGAATTTTTTTGAGGCTGGGTTTAAAGGGCTTTCTTCTAAAAGTATCTCTATTTGGTTTTGACAGAGATCTAGGGGCAATACCGCCAGGGAATACTTTCAAGTAAATTTACAGTTGAAATCTTTTTGGATCATGTAGGTCAGTGGTTCTCAACCTTTCCGATGCCGCGATGTATTTTCATTCTTACGAAGGGGGTCGCGACCCACAGGTTGAGAACCGCTGATGTAGGTAGTACAAATTCCTGTCTTGACATGGGAGTAAATATAGATTAGTGATTAGAAACTCTCGAGAGGGCTTTCTTTTTCTCTCTTTCCATCCATCTAGAGTCAAGACTGAGACAGGCAGGGTTCCTTCTGAGGGTACAAATTTTTAGATCACCTTGATCTCACGTCCAAGGTAAAGAACCCGACTCAGGGGCGTGGTGTCCACCCACGCATGGTGCCCAATAGTGAGATGCCGCCAATGGCCTCCATCCTGGTATCAGTCATCCCCATCCCCTCTCCCTACTAGACTATATTTGTGCTTTATTGTTCATATGAGCATGTAATTATTTACATATCCAACGTATTCCACCATGATTTTAAAAATACTTTATTTTTATTTTTTACTTTTTTTGCAGTTTTTGGCCGGAGCTGGGTTTGAACCTGCCACCTCCTGCATATGGGGCCAGCACCCTACCCCTCTGAGCCACAGGCACGGCCCTTATTTTTACTTTTTTTTTTTTTTTTTTGCAGTTTTTGGCCAGGGCTGGGTTTGAACCTTGCCACCTCCAGCACATAGGGCTGGTGCCCTACTCCTTTGAGCCACAGGCACTGCCCCTTAAAAATATTTTAAATATTTTATTAATCATTCTTCATGTTCTCTACTGGGAGAAGATTCCTGCACATCTTCTATGCTGGGCAGAATAGAAGATCCTATTTTATGGGTTTCTATTATAGTTGGTCAATAAAAAAATAAGTAAAGCATAGAACACAGTATATTTTTTGGTTCATCTCTATCTGTAAATACATAGACTGTTACCCTGCTTTGAAGTTATCATGTTACTGACTCTTGGCAGCAGTTACTCCCTACACTGTTCACTCCCAGGGAGAGTTAGGGGTAACAGTATTTTGTTGTAATTAGCCTGGTTACATATGGCTTCTCATTCACATGTGTTTGTGATGGGTGTGGCACTTTGAAGCCTGGGAAGGGTACATACATATTTAATGGCCCAGTACAGATGTACTTTGGAGCAATGACCTAAATGCTGAATATACATAAATTTTTGAAATAAATTCTGCTTAATCCAAATTTAGTAATGGCCATAGCATTAGGCATAACGCTGAATGTATCTGTCTTGTTTGTTACAAAGTACGTGAGTGCTGAGGTTATAGGATCCATTCAAATCCTAACAAAGCTATTGAAAATACATAATCAAAACATTTTTATGTAAGGCATTTAGAAAGTATATCTTTCAACACCTAATATAGTACCAGGGACACAGCTAGTACCCAGTAACTGTTGAAACAATCAACTAAGGGTCATTTTCATCCCTAGGACCTTGAGATTTTTCTAAAGAATGCCAGCCTCATGTTAATAAAGTTTGAATCATTACTGTTATCTCCAATGATTTTGATATAGTTAATATTTTAAGTACTATGAAGTATGGTAATTAAAATGGCAAAATACTGAAATTTGAAAACATTTTTGGCAGCAGTGCTGATTGGCCACAACATACTTACTGCGGTTGCCTGTGGATTATCGGGGTGGACGTCAAGGAGCTCCCGAGGAGGGTTTAAGGGTTTGAGATAACGGGTGATAAAGACAGTCTTTCCACTTATGTCAATCACTGTTGTGAGGCACTGGCGTTTTGGAAACTTGAGGGCACATTCAGCTTGAAACTTCTCTGTTGCTTGAAGCAATTTCTCATCTTCCTGAGATTCAAACTTCGAAAAGAAAGACTCCATGGAGTTCATATGTGATTACAGGAGAACACACTCAATTCCACAATCAGCATGAACTAAGTGTAGGGTGAGGGAGGTCTGATTAAGTGACTCTTTCCAAAACCGTCATGTACCGCAGCTTCATTTAAATTATATTTATAGTTTGAAAATGAGATTGATTTATTAAATACTTAAAACATATTCAGTAGGATTGAAAAAAAATGGTCAACAGCAAAGCAGCCTTATGGAAACTAATGGATTAATTAAAATAATCCATACAAATTAAACTAAGCACTAATTAGTGCATTAGTGATGCACAAATTCTGATTGATGAAGCCAGCAATGGAGTTTTGTGTGTATTCTGATGTTTGTTTTAAGTGGAGAGACTCACTAAGTCTAATATCTCAATTGCAAAGCTTAAGCAACTCATGTTAAGCAGACTGCATAGTTAGAGATGTATGGTTATGTTACCGAGTTTCAAGTCCAAGCACAGTCAAGGGACAAAAAGCAGAACTAGAAACATCAAATCTATAATAATTATTTGAAGTGGTTCTCTGATCCAAGGGGAGCAACCAGCTCCCAGATTTTGTTTTGCTTTTGTTTTTGTTGTTTTAGACACAAGATCTTACTCTCTCAACTCAGGCTGGAGTGTAAGTGGCATAGCTCACTTCAGCTTCCAACTCCTGAGCTCTAAAGATCCTACTGCTGTAGCCTCCTGAGTAGCTGTGACTACAGGTGTGCACCACCACACCTGGCTTATTTTTTGATAAAATTTTTGTAGAGACAGGATCTTACTATGTTGTCCAGGCTGGTCCTGAACTCCTGGCCTCAAGCAATTCTCCTATCTCAGCCTCCCAAACTGTTGGGATTATAAGCATGATTTATTGTGCTTGGCCAGACATTTTAGAAGTAACTCAAAGCAGATGAAACAGAACAAACTTAAATTGCCTTTGGAGCATATATTTTCATTATTTCCCCCCCTTGAAGTCTTTGTTATAAAAAATAGCATGAAAAGGCTGGACGCCCATTTCGCAATGGTTAGAGTGCCAGCCCCATGCACCAGGGATGGCAGGTTTGGACCTGGACAGGGCCTCCTAAACAAACAAACAAAAAAACAAAAAATAGCATGAAGAAAGTAGATATTTAAAAGTTTTTGCAAGATTTTAGTTGTTTAGTATATAAATATAGGCATGGTTGCTTACATTTCAAAGGATTTTAAGACAACTAAAAATATTTTAAAAATTAATTTTAAGTAGAATTTGGAGGCAGTGTTTGAATTATTTTTCTTTTATCGAGGAGGGAAATGAACCCAGCTATCCCCCTGCAATCTACTTCGTTTATTAATTAATTTTTTTTTTTTTTTTGTAGAGACATTTTTTATCACCCTGGGTAGAGTGCTGTGGCGTCGCACAGCTCACAGCAACCTCCAACTCCTGGGCTTAGGCGATTCTCTTGCCTCAGTCTCCTGAGTAGCTGGGACTACAGGCGCCCGCCACAATGCCCAGCTATTTTTCTGTTTTTGCAGTTCGGCCAAGGCTGGGTTTGAACCCACCACCTTCGGTACATGGGGCTGGCGCCCTACTCAATGAGCCACAGGCGCTGACCCATTTATTAATTTTTTAAATGGAGTTCAACTTGTCACTGACTTGACATTTTTCTTTTTACCACTTACAGCCACTAACACATGGTACCTTTGTTTATTCTGTCTCCCCCACAGAGTAAGATTGCCCTAGTCAGGGGTTTGATTTCAGTTTCTCTTTTTTTCCTTCATTTTCAGGAGCAAGAATTCAACCTAGCACATCCTAAGTGTTAAGCAAACATTGTTGATGAACGAATGGAAACATTCTATTACTTTTTTGATGACCTCAGATAGAAACTAGATTATCCCAGTTGTTGTTAACTCCCTTCCTCTTCTCCTGGGCCTGTGGCTTTCATTTCTAATTTGATTGCTGTTCCCAGAGAAGTTGGAGTAGTGGTTGTAGGGATTATTTAGGATGGGGACATCTCCAGAAGCCTCTTATATTTTCTCATGGGATGTCCCCCTGACATCCAAATCTTAACATAACCATAATCATTTTAACCACCTACCACTCAGCACGGTGCCCAGACACAGTTCTACTCCTACCCAATGGGGATTAAGATAAATAATTAAATGAAAAAGGTGAGCTCATAAGGCTTGGCTGTGGGTGTGCCCTGGATTCCTAGGATAGAATTGTCAAGCCAGAAATAATTGTAGTTGTAGAAATATGAAGAATTATAAAATAGGAGTGATGTGAATGAAAATACACAGCTGAATCCATCCTTGCTCCTTTAACTTCTGTCACTGACTCATTTATCCAAATATTTGAAAAATGTTTATTGAGAGACCAAAGAGTTCCAGGCACTCTGGAGAAGTGGGTAAGAAACAATCGCCCCCCAAGGACGTTCTAGTTTACAGGACATTAATCAGAGTCAGGTACTTCAGACACTTGAGCAAAGATTCCACAGGGGCATGCCCAGGGTGCTGGGGGAGCATTTTAAGGGAGGCATCTACTGTCCAGAAAGACAACACAAATCTTAAACCAATATTGATTATTGGCTTTCCAAGTTGGAAAAAGTATGTCCAAAGATTTTTCTATCACCTGAATGTCCTGTTGACCTTGACTCTGTAACCAGTGCTTCTGGGGGGCAGGGCCTGGTTCAAGTAAGTTGAGTTTCTTCCTGCACCTGGCATGCACATGGTGAGCATTTAATAAGCACCTATTAAGAGTTACTGTACTTGTTTAGGCCCTCAGGATGCTGTTTCATGGTGTGAAACAGGAATTCAAGGAGTGCTATGCTATATTGGTGCTCAAAGAAGTGCCAAGGAATACTAAAGTACTAAAATAACTTTGGATATTTATTATGAAACAAATTAAGATGGAACTGACAAATTCACAGTTTGATTCAACACAAAATTGAAAAAGTTCTTACTGAGCTCAATTCTTTGACCTTTAGGTTCAGGCAAACATTTACAGAAAATCAAGTGAGTTTATCCTGCCTTGAATGGTGTACAGTGACAGTCCCAGCTCACCAGGAATAATTGTCAGAGATACTCGTCTTGGTGAGAAGCAGCGTTTGGATTTTATAGATTTGGAAACAGTGGAGGCAGCTCCCATTGTGCAGGTGACACTCTGATTGAGGATTTCTTACATTCAAAACTAACTAATAATTTTCCTGACAGAAGAAATGGGCCCAAAGTCAAAGCTGGACATTCTTACTGGGACTGCCGACTGTGTAGTTCATTGCCAGGGACCACACATACTTTAGGATCCAGCCCCTGTCCCCAGATGGCAGTGGACAAAAGCCGCTCATTATCGCCTAATAGAGGATGATGAATTGTGAAACAAAATACTTGGTACCTTCTTAAGCATGTCACTCATCTATCAGAGAGAGGCAAGAAAGGAAAAAAAAAGAAAAGATTAACAGAAATAACTTATTTTTAAAAAACTTGTTTTAACAAAGATAATATAAAGTGGATGATATTAAAATAAGACTTTCAGAAGTTGCTATTGATTTTTAGAAATTTTCCCTTAGTAAATACCTTTAAAACCTCCTTTAGCATGGTCACATCTGCGATGGGAGTTGGGGGGAGAACCTGATGGCAGAGAAGCAATTCCTGGGTGTGTTAGAATGAGAGCTTCTCCCCCTGAATACTCTGCAGGTGGATGACCGAGTGGTGTTTTCTGCTGCTGTGTGTTGAGGACCTTAGGGTCCTGTCAATCAACATGCCTTCCTTACCAAACAGCAACAAAGAATCTGCCTTCCATAGGAATTTTTTAAGCCCCTGTTTTTGAGGTCTAAGAGAAAAGCTTCATACAGCCACAGCAGAGCGGTGACATGCCACCAAAGATAGCAGATAACCGTCCTAGTTAATAGCTTGAGGGAGGAAGGTTGCAGGGCTTAAGGCCTCTATGCCTCAGCGCTCTGGGGGCCTCTGCAAAGTCCGCCCGTGGGAGGTCAAGGCCTGGGGAGGACGCCCGGCGAGCACCTTGGCTCACCTCCTTCTGCAGCCACAGGCTGCTTTCTGTTGTCTTCAGACCTCACCTGCAGATGGGGTTCCAGCTGACTGTTTCCTCTTTGGTTAAGTAAAATAGAAATACAATTAATGACACGTGCGGGTTGGGGAAGGGGAGAGCAGAGAGAGAAAGAATGAGGGAGGGGTGGGGAAAGGAAGAGCAGAGAGTGGGAAGGAGGGAGGGGGGTGGGGTCTTGGTGTGTGCCACACCTTTTGGGGGCAAAACACGATTGTAGGAGGGATGTTACCTAACAAATGCAATCAGTGTAACATGGTTTCTTGTACCCTCAATGAATCCCCAATAATAAAAATAATAATAATAATACATAAAGTAACATAGAAATAACAAAATCATCTTTTGCCTAGGAGCATTTACCTGTGTAAACGTGTTTGTTGGCTTTCTCTTGAGTTTACACATGAATACACACACTCAGAAAAATATATTTCTTTTTCTAAAACTATTTTGCAATGTATATATTCTAAGGTTTTCTAGAGAACTGCAGCGTTAGTGACAAAGCCTAGCAAATACTATGAATGAGAATTTCAGTCCATTTGCTTTTCCAGTAATCTTCCATGTGAAATGTGAAATGCCTTGCCAATGGGAGGTAGTGGTCATATATTCCTCTGTGAACCAAATTGTAACACTGGAAAAAAAAACAGGACTGTGCTCGTTTCCTTCATCTCCACCTGAGTCCTAACCACGATGGATAAACTAAAGAGTGAGCACTACCACCTGTGCAGAACAGTTTACTGGTGAACAACTCGCACTCACTTGTGAACGTAAGCTTGGCAGAATTTCCGTCTACTCATCTTGGACACTGAACCCCGGTGCCTAAAACATGCCTGTCACGGAGTAGATGTTCAGTACCTTGGTCTGTGGACCCTCCATACATTGCGCCTTATTTTCCCCATCTCTAAGTGGGAGACCCACTGTCCGTGGCAGCTGTGAGTATTAAAGGAGGGACCGTGTAAGCAAGGCCAACCCAGTGCTGAGGACAGACAAGGGCTCGGTGAATCTTGGTGGTGGTGGTGAAGGCTGTATTAGTTTATGTATGAACAAGAGTTCACAATATTTTCTCCCAAATCCAATCAGGGCAGTTGCGCAGATGCTGCACAAGTGTGTTACATTAAGAAAGTTCTTGCACTCTGGGAGTCCGAGGCAGGTGGATTGCTTGAGTTCACAAGTTCTAGACCATTCTGAGCAAAAATGCGAGACCCTGTCTCTACTAAAAATAGGAAAACTGAGGCAAGAGGATTGCTTGACCCCAAGTGGGAGGTTGCTGTGAGCTATGACGCCAGAGCACTGTCCCCAGGGTGACAGCTTGAGACTCTGTCTCCAAAAAAACAAAAAAAAAAAAAAAAGAAAGAAAGAAAAAGGAAAGAAAGAAATTTATTTCTCAGTGATGAAAGTTGGTGAATAGTTGCTAACAAAGGAAAGTTCTAGAAACTGTTTTTTCTAGTGCTGTTTTAAAAGAGTACTTGTATATATATTTATTTCATAAAATGAATTGAGGCAACCCATGAAGGTCATTTACTCTTAGGATGCTATGAGTTGATTCAACGCATAGCCCGGCCAAGGACGTGAGGTCAGACACGGAAACATATTTTAGCACGCTTGCCGATAAATGTCAAACAAGAGAGCATCTGATTTTCATTCTCATCACATGGAGCGATGCCTCTAGAAGCAGAGCATGTTTATATTTGTGTTGGCCTGAAAGTTTGAGTTGCTGATTGACCTAATGAGTGGCTCCGTGAAAATACAAACCCGCCTGTCTGTTCTCTCACCATCCCTCTGTTTGAACTGACGGAGTCCTAGGTGAACTCTGAAGTAAGGAAAGCTCCTTTTGTGTAACGCAATCAAAGTTCGTGAAAGCACGCCCCAGCAAGCATTTCTCATGTTTTATCAACATCAGACGTACCTTTTCTCGAACTGACTCTCCAGGAATCAGCTGAGGCTCAATGGTAATAAACAGGGTGATGTAAGATCCTTCACTTAAGCTTCGGACAGACTCAAAACCCCGCTCAAGAACTACGTTCTGCTCCTTACTGTAGCCCAGAAGAACCGGGGGAATATCTATTTTGAATGTTCCATCGATCTGTGAAGACAATATGACTTGGTAAATATCCTGGAGATTTTTCCAACAGAAGTTCAGAAACAGAAGTGTCAACTCCTCATTGTCTAATGAATTAAATAAAAACTGCTCAGCACGGCAGTCAAATCTCACCCCATCTTTCTCACCTTGTTTCTCTGACCTCTTGACAGAAAGAGCTCTATCTTTCCCTGCCTCCTTTTCTTGGTTCAGGAGACGGTTATTCAAGTTGACTGCGTTCAAATCCTGGCTTAAACTTCACTGGCCTCAGAAGAATTCATTTGTAAAAAGAAACAATAATAGTACCTACTTTTTAGGGTTGTTATGTGTATGAAATGAATTAATAAAAGACTAAGCAAAATGTTGGCTGAGTAGTAAACACTCAATGAATACTGGCTAGCAGCTATTAGCCTTTTCTGGAATGCCTAGCTTCCCATTAATCAGAATTTTAATCATCTTTTAAGGCTTAGGTCAGAGGTCATCTCACTACCCTCACAGTTTGTTTTTTTCCTTTGGACATTAAGACATTCTGTCTTACTTTATCATTGTGTGTCCCTTTGTCATATTCTTCTAGGTAATTGCTCTCTGAGGACAGAATGTATATTTTACTCTCTTTTGTATCAACCTTCTCTGACATATAGCAGTTTTATATACAGAGTTAATGTGTAATAAATGTGGGCTGAGTGATGACAAGTAGCATTCATGTCTTGGGGGAGATAGAAAAAGAATTTAACTTTCAGTGACTGCGCCTTCTCAGGATGAATTAAGGAAGCTATTTGCTTTCCTCCGATTACACTGACAGAATTCACCAAATCCTGTACCCAATTAGATGACAGTGTATAGCATTAACAGCATTAAACAATGACATAGAAAGTACAGCCAGGCTCCACGCCTGGAGCTCAGTGGGTAGGGCACCAGCTACATACACCAGGGCTGGCAGGTTTGAACCCGGCCGGGGCCAGTTAAACAGCAATGACAACTGCAACAAAAAAATAGCCGGGCATTGTGGCGAGCACCTGTAATCCCAGCTACTTGGGAGGCTGAGGCAAGAGAATCACTTTAGCCCAAGAGTTCGAGGTTGCTGTGAGCTGTGACGCCAAAGCACTCTACCTAGGATGACAGTGAAACTCTGTCTCAAAAAAAAAGTACAGCTGAAATAACTTAGCATATTTGTTTTATAAAATACAGATCTTTACAACTTCCACAGCTGAGCACCTCCTTACACTGTCAACCTGATCAGTAGGGGGTCTTTGTTAAGCATATTTCTGGTAGCCATCATTCATGTTTCAAGTAGTGAGGATGAGAAATAGTAACAGAACCAGTTGGACTGAACGGGCCATCCACTGCCCTGTTCCCTTCAAGTTACATTCAGGCCCTGTCTGTTCCACTTTTGTCATTTTGACAAGTTTCCACCTTGTCCCAGCTTCGTTTTTTTTTTTTTTTTTTTTACATTAACAAGCTTTCTTTAATGGAGTCATAAATAATAGATAAATTTTTTATTATCATGGTTATAGAAGTTATAAAAATTGGTTCCAGGTTTTGAATATGCAAAATACAGAAGGTTCTTACCACTGATGTTTTTAAAGAGCAAAACAAGTCATTATGCTAAGTACAATATATTAAGAATAATGACTAGGTCAAATATATTATGGATTTATTGTCCACATTATCTGGTCTAGCTCTGTTTCACTCCATATAACCCCCTAACTCTTGACTAACATAGTGTTCTGATTTAGGCTTGATGTTTTTGTTTGTTTGTTTGTTTGTTTTTTAACAAGTGAACAGTTTATTAAGAATTAAACAAAGGTATGATGTGATACAGTACAAGCAAGACACTCAAGATAGGTATAATAGTACTACTCACACAAAAACTTAATGTTAATGTTTAACAATTCTCGTATTTGAACAGTGGCACATT
>CAUYRH010071431.1:0-10113 GCA_963574655.1 Perodicticus potto
GCTCAACGGGCTAAGGCGCCAGCCACGTACACCTGAGCTGGCGGGTTCGAATCCAGCCCGGGACCGCCTGGCAACAATAATGACTGCAACCAAAAAAACAAACAAACAAAAAAAAAAAACAAATTATTCAGATCTTGTAGGACTCTCTTAAAATTAAACAGATTTAACTTAAGTGACAACATATGAGAGGCTGTTGCAATACAGAAAACAGAAAAACTTAAAGAACTATTATTGAAGAAGTCAGTTGTATGCTTGGAAAAATTGACCCATTAAACAATTAACAGTAAAACATAATCTGTGAAACTACTAGAGGCCTTTTTCTTTTTGACACAGACACTCACTCTGTTACCCTGGGTAGAATGCTGCAATATCCTCATAGCTCACAGCAACCTCAAATCCTTGAGCTCAAGTGATCCTCTTGCCTCAATTTTCCAAGTGGCTGAGACTACAGGTGCCTACTGCAATACCCAGCTATTTTTTAGAGACAGGATCTCACTCTTGAGCTGAAGCAATCCACATGGGTCAGCCTCCCAGTGTGGTAGGATTACAGGAGTGGGCCATCATGCCCAGCCTAAATGTACTCCTTTTTTTTTTTTTTTTTGCCAGGGCTGGGTTTGAACCCGCCACCTTCAGCATATGGGGCCGGCGCCCTACTCACTGAGCCACAGGTGCCGCCCCTAAATGTACTCCTTTTTAAAAAAGAAAAATCATTTGATTCTCCACTCAAAATAGTTTATCCTAGAAAAAGGAAATCAGATAGGCATCAGACTTCTTGGCATCAATACACTAAACAAAACAATAGTGGGGCAACCCTTTAAAAGAAACTCAAGGGAGAAAAGTAAGAACCAAAGACTTTCTAACTAGCTAAGCTATCCTTCAAGTATTGAGGCTGCTGAAAAACATTTTGAAACAGGCAGCAACTCTGGGAATATTTCACCCACACATTCCTTCTAATCAAGGGACACGTTGGCAGAAAGATGAAGAATGAGCACTAATTAAATGTAATTTTAGTTATACATGTAAACAAAGTGAGATAAATATGAACAAATAGAATATAAATGTCTTGACAATGCAAATGAAAGACGAGAACAGAATAAACTCACTGATCTCTATATAGATAATGAATTTGTGGCAAAGTGTAGAAGCTTTTGAAAACTTTTTTTTGACATAAACTTTTTCAAACTAAAAAATTACTAGTTTCTGTTTATTGTACCTTGAAAGAGTTTGTCTTTCTTAAAAATTGTCAGAGGATGGGGCAGTGCCTGTGGCTCAAAGGAGTAGGGCACCAGCCCCATATGCCGGAGGTGGTGGGTTCAAACCTAGCCCTGGCCAAAAACTGCAAAAAAAAAAAAAAAAATTGTGAGAGGATGGAAAAAATCAGCTATAGAATGCAAAAGTGTACAAAGGCTGGCATTTACATGTATAATATATTCTTAGAAATCATAAATAAAATAAAAAGCAAAGTGCTAATTAAACTTGGAATCTGATTTGAAAAGTATAATGTATTGGAGCTGTGAAATAGAGATTATATTTAAAGGATAAAATATAAAACCAGATAGTTAACACTACTGCATTGAATGAAACCAATTATTTGAATAAAGCAAGAATGCTGGGCCGCACCTGTGGCTCAGTGAGTAGGGCACTGACCCCATATACTGAGGGTGGTAGGTTCGAACCTGGCCCCAGCCAAACTGCAACAACAACAACAAAATAGCCGGGTGTTGTGGTGGGTGCCTGTAGTCCTAGCTACTCAGGAGGCTGAGGCAAGAGAATTGCCTAAGCCCAAGAGCTAGAGGTTCCATGGTGAGCTGTGACACCATGGCACTCTATCAAGGGTGACAAAGTGAGACTCTGTCTCTTAAAAAAAAAAAAAAAGCAAGAATGCTAATGTTACCCAGTTATTTTGGTTATAGCCTCTGTGGACCCCAGAAAGAACAGGTAACAATTACCTCACATTGATTTGTGTATTTCTTTTTTCTTTTTTCAGTTTTTGGCCAGGGCCAGGTTTGAACCCACCACCTCCAGTATGTGGGGCTGGCCCCTACTCCTTGAGCCACAGGCACCACCCAGATTTGTGTATTTCTAAGATTCAGTTTTTCTATATGTGAGTGATGCCAGAGTTTCAGGTTGTTGGTCTCAGCGGGAATCTAAGGACCACAGGAGTAATGGTAAGTCAGTATTTATTTACAGGAAACAAGAATTGCAACTACCAGAAAAACCAAACCTCCAGGCAGAGAGCACCCAGGAGGGGAACAAGCTCTCCTGCTCCCTCTCCCAGGTCCAGTTGAGGTCTGCGGCTGAGCTCTCTGTTCAGGGGTTTATATAGTCCCAGGGGGTTGTTTTGCAGAACTTTTTAGGGAGACGGTCTTTGTCAGTTACAGTCAGCTGTCCAATCAAGACTTAGGCCTTGGAAACTGACATGACATTGGCCACTCAGAAGTGCAGGAGGAGGAGACAGCAAGGGGCCATCCATGAAATGGACTAGCCAGAAGAGCAAGAGGAGGAGACAGCAAGGCCCAGGGTCTCCCCCCACAGGTGTCCAGCCCTTCCAGGAAGCTGATTCCTCCATCCGCCACAGCATCAGCACAGGGCCAAGGGGGCAGGTCATAGGGCTGCCTTGTCCTGCATCAGGAGCATAAATTTTTGCTCAGTTGCTGACATAACCATGGAATGATCTGGTGTAAATTCTTAATAGATGGCTTATAAACACAAAAGAAAGACCAAAATAATGTGAGGGGAAGAGAACTTTTGGTTTGGGTATGTGTACTCCTGCACTTACAACGGCCAGGAAAGCAGACGGCCACTGGTTTGGTTCAGTTTCTTCTCTGCAAAAGCAAGAGCAATATAAAAATCACTGAAGACTGAATTCAAAGCAAATGCCAAAAACATTTCTTACAACAGTATAAATGTTGCAATAGGGAAAAGGAAAATGTAATGTGACTAAAGTTAGAAACCCTGCAGTTTTAAGGTCAAGATGTTATGGCAAGTTGAAAATAATTTCCCCTCAAGAAAATAAAGTCCTAGGCGGCACCTGTGGCTCAAAGGAGTAGGGCCCTGGCCCCATATAGCGGAGGTGGCAGGTTCAAACCCAGCCTTGGCCAAAAACTGCAAAAAATAAATAAATAAATAAATAAATAAATAAATAAATAAATAAATAAATAAATAAAAGAAAATAAAGTCCCATGTTGTTCATAAATATCTGGAAACTTCACTAATATTAGTAACAATATAATTATTGTTAATAATTTGGAGATCAGAGATATGACAGTGTTCTTCCAAATTGTAAGGAAGTTTTGGTCTGGATCTGGTTGCTGGTCATACAATGGTCCAATTATTATGATAATAAGGATTGCCAAGGAAGAAGGAATTATTTATTTATTTATTTATTTATTTTTTTGAGACAGAGCCTCAAGCTATCACCCTGGATAGAGTGCTGTGGCATCACAGCTCACAGCAACCTCCAGTTCCTGGGCTCAAGCGAGTCTTGGAAGAAGGAATTTTTAAACATCTTGTCAGGAGAACAGGAGAAGCTGCCTCAAATCCAACTCCCAGACTATTGGAGATCATGGGGTTTTATTTTATTTACTATTTATTTATTTATTTATTTTTTTGAGACAGAGTCTCACTCTGTTGCCCTGGGTGAAGTGCCATGGTTGCCTCAGCCTCTCCAGTACCTGGGACTATAGGTGTGCTTCACTACTCCCACCAAGCCAGGTTTTCTATTTTTAGTGGAGATGAGGTCTCCCTCTTGCTCAGGCTGGTTTTGAACTCCTGAGCTCAAGCAATCCACTCGTCTCAGCCTCTTAGAGTGTTAGTAATACCGGAATTTTGCTCTTCAGTAGGTTCTTGGTCTTAGGGATTTGAAGAATGAAGCATGGACCACAGATCAGTGGTAAGACAGGATTTATTTACAGAAAAGAATACAGAAGCAGGGCGGCACCTGTGGCTCAAAGGGGTAGGGTGCCAGCCCCATATGCCAGAGGTGGTGGGTTCAAACCCAGCCCCAGCCAAAAACTGCAAAAAAAAAAAAAAAAAAGAATACAGAAGCTCCAGAGCTCCTGGCAGAGAGAAAACTCAAGTCAGGAGAGAAAAGCTCTCTCTCTCTCTCTTTCTGTTTGTCTCTAGGCTCTTTAGTCACATGGGGCCCTCTGTAGTTAGATTTAGCAGGGCTCCATAGTTACATTTAGCGTGTCTGGGACAGGTCCCGGACACCTCTGGAATGTGAAGGAATGGCTACAATGCCTTTCATTCCCAGGCCTAGGAAACTTACATGAAATTGACCAGGCCTTGAAAATGGGAGGTTCCCTGTTCAGCCTAAGGCCCTGGTGTCTCCCTAGCAGTTGTCTGGCCCCTCTGGCTGCTGGAGCCTCCTGCAGGGCCCCCTGCCTACCCTCCAGCCCGGTTGGTTCCTCTGCTCCCTGCCACCACATCACACCACCAAGGCCGAGGCAGCTGGTCCACCTCCCCAGCTCCACAAGCTGGCTGGGATGCCACTTGTCCTGTATCATTGGGATTACAGGCATGAGCCGCCATACCCAGCCAAAATCATGGTTTTTTTAAAGGATGGGTCCTGTGGCTTCGGGCAGATCATGTTGTAACTAACATGGTGTAATAGGTAACAAGGGGCTACGTGCACTTGAACAGGTCACATAGGGGATGGAGATTCTTGGCAATAGCAATCTTGCTCAGGGGCCTTAGGAATCTAAACTCTTTTGTTTTGTAGAACATCCATCATTTCTGGGAAAAAAATCAGAAGTTCGAACAGTTAGTTAAGGGAGCAGATTATATAAGGGGTTATTGAAATTTGTTCAATCTCCTTCCCCTTTTACAAACTTGCCACAATTTAAGTGCAGGAAAAACAATTGTTTTTGATGGGAAGATTTCCAGAAAATAATTATAGAGCATATCCCTTAATAATGAAAAATGCTGCAAAATTTTTTTTTTTTTTTTTTTAAATGTAGAGACAGAGTCTCACTTCATCGCCCTCAGTAGAGTGCCGTGGCGTCACACAGCTCACAGCAACCTCCAACTCCTGGGCTTAGGTGATTCTCCCAAGTAGCTGGGACTACAGGTGCCCACCACAACGCCTGGCTATTTTTCTTTTTTGCAGTTCAGCTGAGGCCGGGTTTGAACGCGTCACCTTTGGTATACGGGCTGGGGCCCTACTCGATGAGCCACAGGCGCCGTCCTGCAAAATCTGTTTTTAAGTATTAAAATTTTTATACCATTCAAGAACTATACAACTGACCTTTCAGTTTGTTGAAACATTTGTCAACCTGAAATAGTTGAAAGGATCGAGAACCAATTTTAAAGAGTTTATTCAAGCATACATTTTTAGAATGCCCCTCTGCTACCTGCCCCCCAACTCCAAAAGAGTGAGGCCAGTGGGGGAATTTAAGGTTTTATTTATGTTATTAGAAACAAAGAACTTTAGCAAGATTACAGCGTTTTTTCTACAAGGCCAGTAAACTGTTCAGTGATGACTGGTTACAGTCTGCTACATTTTAAAGATGACAGTTTTAAAATTTTGTGAGGAAATGTAACAAGGGGAGGAAGTCTTCTTTCTGGTGCTAGGAGGCCTTCCCTAACCATACACAAGAAAAAAAAAGTTGTAGTTGCATGTTACATGACTCAGGTGTCACAAGTCACATACTCTTCAAGGCTTGAAATTGGAAGCATTTTCACGCATCGAAGGTAATTGAAACAAACATTTACTTACATAAGTTTTGAATCATTATAAAACTCATAATGTAAAAGTTCAATCGAGGCCATCCTGCCACTAAATACTCAAATAGAGGCAGTGAGCAATTCTTTTTTTTTTTTTTAATAAATTATTGACTTTTTTCTTCTTTTTTAGAGACAGGGTTTCATTATTTTACCCAGGCTGGCCTCGAACTCCTGAGCTCAAATGATTCTTCTGCTTCAGTCTCCTGAATAGCTAGGACTGAAGGCGCACACCACAGTCTCTGCCGTGTTCTCTGCCTGCTTGAGAGGAAGCTAATACAGGGAGATGGCACGAGTTGCAGCAGAAGAGTTCGGTGCCATGTGAGGAAACAGCAGAAAGTTCTCACATCTGTCTCCTCATGACTTTGGAAAGAAAGAGTTTTTGAGCTACATTCCCCACCCCCCCAAGATAGAGTGTCAGTCTGTCACCCAGACTAGAGTGCCATGATGTTGCACTGGTTCACAGTAACCTCAAACTCCTGGATTCAAATGATCCTTCTGCCTCAGTCTCCTAAGTAGCAGGGACTATAGGCACCTGCCACAATGACTGGTTAATTTTTTTCTATTGTAGAGATGGAGTCTTGTCTTGCTCAGGCTGGTCTCAAACTCCTGCGCTCAAGTGATTCTCCTGCCTTGGTCAGGGCCTGGAAAATATCTCAAAAGATTAGCCTTTGGTTTCAAAAGGGTGGCGTTATCTATGGAAGCAATGAAGAAAGCTAAGAATCTTTATGTTTATCAGCTCCATGACTCCTGAGTAGTGACCCATTATAGGAAAGCAAGCTGGGAAACAATGGCTGGTTATATATTTTCTTCCCTTGCCACAGTTCCCACTTTGTGGCCCTTTATTAATTTTATAAAGGGCAGTTCAATTTCAATGTCTGGGTAATTATTGATACTCTTAAAGATAAATTGTCTGGATAAAGTCTAGAATGCTAGCCAAAGGTATACTTTTGGAAAAACCTATGTTTAGATGGCATTTCCTTGGTATTAGTCTGGCATGATTTTTGTTGTTGTTGTGGGCTATTTTTGCTAAAAAATATAATGTATCTGGCTTTGGAGAAGAAGATAATTTTTCCTCAACCCTTATAAATTCATAGTTCAGACAGACTCCTGTAACAAAAGACAGATTAACAAGAGAAGAACAAACAAGTTATCAAGTAAGGTGTGCAGTGCACATCACCAGAGAGGAACCTCAGTGAAAAGGAACTCAAAGCAGTGGCTTAGAACTCTAGGCTGTGTGGCATCTTCAACCAAGAATAGTACATTTTGGGCGGTGCCTGTGGCTCATCGAGTAGGGCACCAGCCCCATATACTGAAGGTGGTGAGTTCAAACCTGGCCTCGGACGAACTGTAAAAAAATAGCTGTGGCGGGCACCTGTAGTCCCAGCTACTCGGGAGGCTGAGGCAAGAGAATTGCCTAAGCCCAGGAGTTGGCGGTTGCTGTGAGCTGTGTGACGCCCGGCACTCTACCAAGGGCGACACACTGAGACTCTGTCTCTAAAAAAAAAAAACAAAACAAAAAATAGTATATTTTTAAAGAAATGACAGGGAAAAAGAAAACAGTTTTTGGGGCAGCACCTGTGGCTCAAGGAGTAGGGCGCCAGTTCCATATACCGGGGGTGGAGGGTTCAAGCCCAGCCCCAGCCAAAACTGCTAAATAAATAAATAAATAAATAAAAAAAGAAAACAGTTTTTGGCTTCCAAAGGTGGGAAGCTATGGGAAGTAAGTGTATGGCAGGAAACTAATGGCTTGGGTTTATTTTTAAATTCCTCTGGTGCCTGCTATGGCATGCTATTCTTCTCCAATATTTATATCCTATCTTTACACAGAAAAGTGCGCAGACAGAGTTTTTCCTCTGTTTGCTTCTTCTTAATTGCTTTTAACTCAAAAATAAATTTTATACCATCCCAAAAAGGAATATTTTGGGATGACATATTCTGGTTCCTTCACTATAGAAAATGACATGAAAAAATATAGAGTCTACTGACGTGCTATTAGGCAAACATCCTTATACACAGAACTGTCACTTAGGTCAAGAAAGATAAGTGTGTCTTCCATTCCCATAATACTTTCAGCACTTTATTTTCTGGCACTTTAAGATATTCCAGCTCATCCTTAGTTTCCAGGAATTAACTATTTCTCCAAAAACCTCTGGTTCATTTGACTGGAAAAAACAGTACTTAGAGAGTGAGATCTGTGCAATAGATGTGCACATCACGGAGTATCATTCTTTCTCTGTTTCTCAAACAAAATATACTTTTAAAAATAGTTTTAAAGTACTAAAATGGTCTTTTCAGAGTTTTAGAGACATGTAATTTGAAGAATTATGAGCATGAACTACTGTAACTATGTAAAGATTTACAAATGGAAACTAAGCAATGAATAATATTCAATGAGGCATTAATGCATCACATGGAGCTAAAAACATTATAGTTGCCCCTGTAAATTTTAGTATGGCCTCCTCTTCTGAAGTCTGGTCCGTATGTATAGCAGTAGTTATCAGACACATTTCCAAATCCTTTCTAGTTCTTTAGAAATGTTGTCAATAATCGCAGGGGGAGGGGTAAAATGATCAACTGGAAGCAGCTTCCGACAGAGGCTCCTGTCCAAAAGGAAAGATAACCTCCAGAAACTGCCCAGTTGAGTTGAAGACTGGGAGCCCAGCCGAGAGAGAGAAGTGATACTGCAGGTCACCTCTGAGGCAAGCTGTGACTTCAAGAAACAAAGCTTCAGGCAGAAAAACTGAATTAAAGTTTTTCGCCATTCTGAACTTCCAGGACACCCTTCTGCTGGGACCCCCGTGTGACTCTGATCTGCACCCTCCGGGATTTGGCCCCACTGCTTGCAGCAGCCAGGGACTCTGCTGGGCCTCAGCTTGCCATGTGGTCTGCCGTGGCCAGGGACTCCGCTGGGACCCTGGCGCGGAGCCTCCACCTGCTGCCCACATTGGCCAGGTACTCCACCAGGAACCTGCCAGGCCTCCGCCTGCCTGCCCGGGCCAGGAACTCTGGGAGCAATATAACTCACCTCCTCCCTTACCCTCTCTGCCTCCGCACCGGCCCCACACGTCTGGCCAGGGACTCAGAAGGCTGCGTGACTGTGCCCTCCCTCTGGAGCCCTCCTCCCAGCCAGAGACTGCTGAAAACAGGAGCTCCCTTTGCAAAGGCCACTGGGTGCCCCATCTCACACCCTGCTGCTTGATCTGGGTGGGCCACACTCCGGAGCTACTCCCGCAGCCAGAACTCCCTGGGTGGGGCAGTCACAGAGGAGCTACACAGGGTCACTCCCTACAAAGATCCAGCAACAACAGAGTGATACTGTTGGGGTCTGATCTGGGAGAGACATTTCCCCAACTCTGAGGACAGTCATAGACAATAGAAAAAAATAATCATGAGGTGGAATCAACAGAAAAACTCTGACAATATGAATAATCAGAGTAGATCAACTCCCCCAAGGAACAACAAGGTAGATACAGCACAAGATCCCTTGCATAAGCAAATGGCTGAGATGTCAGAAATCGAATTCGGATCTTATTCCGCAAATAAGATCAGCAGAATGGAGGAAAAGATGGAGTTAGAATTTCAAGCAGTAATCCAAAAGATGACCCAAAAGATGCCTCAAGAATTCAACGAATTCAAAGACAAAATGACCAAAGATTTTGACACATTGAGAGAAGAAGTTGCAGCCCTCAAAGATCTGAGAAATACAGTAGAATCCCTCAGTAACAGAATGGAGCAAGCAGAAGAAAGGATTTCTGACGTGGAAGACAAAGCTTTCGAATGCTCCCAAATGTCCAAAGAGGAAGAGAAATGGAGGGCAAAAACGGATCATTCTCTCAGACAGCTCTGGGATAACTCAAAGAAAACCAATATTAGCCTTATAGGGATACCTGAAAACAATGAAGTGGCATCACAATGCACAGAGTCTCTTCTTTATGAGATTATGGAAGAGAATTTTCCAGACATGCCAAGAGATTCTGAAATTCAGATAGCAGACAGTTTCAGAACCCCAGTACGACTTAACCCGAATAAGACATCCCCCAGGCGCATCATAATTAAATTCACTAAAGTTAATATGAAGGAGAAAATTCTGAAAGCAGCCAGATGTAAGAAATCCATTACCTACAAGGGGAAGAATATTAGAATAATTGCAGATCTCTCTGATCAAACCTTTCGAGCTAGAAGAGAATGGTCATCGAATTCTAATCTCCTAAAACAAAATAATTTTCAACCCAGGATCCTGTACCCAGCTAAACTGAGTTTCATTTATGATGGAGAAATTAAATACTTTAATGACATCCACATGTGGAAGAAATTTGCTATAACTGAACCAGCTTTCCAGGATATTCTCAGACCTATCCTCCATAATGACCAGCGTAATCCTCCACC
>CAUYRH010071433.1:0-16038 GCA_963574655.1 Perodicticus potto
TTTTATATCGCTACTTTGAACTGGAAAACTAGCATCACTTATCATGAAATGAAAAGAATTCTAAAAAGAAATCCTGTAAAGAATGAAGTTATTGAAATCTGCTAGATCCTGGAGCCTGAGGTCTGCCCTTTTTTGTAATAAAGCATATATTAGGAGGCTGTTGGGGAATAAGCTATTGGAAACTTCCTCCTTGGTGTGAGCAGGCAGGCTGGAGTGTCTTTGTATCATCTGCAGCCATTCACTGAGGTCTATGAGTGTCTGCGGGGCCTCTGGCTGTTTGCAGACCCTGCCCATCAGTTAGGACAGTCCGTGTTTTAAGCTTATTGCTGCTTACAGAGCTTGCTACTGTTTGCAGCTTTGCTTTTAAAAAATCATTAAAGTTTTTATTTTTAGGTATCTTTAGATTCACATACAATAGTAAAAAATACACGGAGAGATCTCATGTACCCTTTACCCAGTTTTCACCAAAAGTAGTGTCTTATAAAAACTATAGCACAGTATCACGACCAGGATAGTGATGTTGCCATAATCCACGGGCCTTATTCAGATTTCCCCCAGTTTTCCACATACTCGTTTGTGTGTATTGTGTGTGTGTATCATGCTGTATATAATTTTATCACATGTATAGGTTACACAGCCAAAATACAGAAGCATGTCATCACTGCGGGGGCCCCTCGCCTTTGTCCTTTTGTAACCATCCTCTCTCCTTCCCCTCTGCCTCCCTTTAGTCCTTAACCTCCGGCAACCACTGATCTGTTCTCCAGTTTCGAAAACTTTGTTATTTCAAAAATGTTCTAGATATAGAATCATATATATAACCTTTTGAGATTGGCTTTTTTCCTACTCAGCAAGTTTTATCCAAGTCCTTGAGTAAATCAGTAGTTCATTCCTTTTTTTTTTTGCTGAGTAGTATTTCATGGTTTAATTATGCTGCAGTTTATTTAAACAGTCACCCGTTGAAGGATCTCTAGCTTGTTTCCAGTTTTTGGCTATATGAATAAAGTTGTTATGAATAACTTATACAGATTTTTGTGTAAGTTTTCACTTCTTTGGGATATATGCTTAGGAGTACAGTTGCTGAGTTGTATGGTAATTATTTGTTTATTTTATATATATAAAAAATAAATATATGTATATATAAAATAAATATGTATATATAATATATATTACAATATATATGTATATATATATATTGTGTGTATATATATATATTTATTTATTTTTGAGACAGAGTCTTGCTCTGTTGCCCAGGCTAGAATATAGTGGTGGCATCATAGCTCACAGCACAACCTCAGTCTCCTGGGCTCAAGTGATCCTCCTGCCTTGGCCTCCTGAGTAGTTGGAACTACAGGTGTGCACCCCAACACCCAGCTAATTTTTCTATTTTTTAATAGAAACATGGTCTTGCCCTTGTTCATGATGGAAGTTTAGTTTTTTTTTTTTTTTTGAAAAGTTTATGCATGTTTAGTTTTGTAAGAAACTGCCAAGCTCAGGCAGTGCCTGTGGCTCAGTGAGTAGGGCGCTGGCCCCATATACGGAGGGTGGCAGGTTCGAACCCAGCCCCAGCCAAAACTGCAACAAAAAATAGCCGGGCTTTGTGGTGGGCGCCTGTAGTTCCAGCTACTTGGGAGGGTGAGGCAAGAGAATCCCCTAAACCCAAGAGCTGGAGGTTCCTTTGAGCTGTGACTCCACCACCCTCTACAGAGGGCACCTGTGGCTCAAAGGAGTAGGACGCTGGCCCCATATGCCAGAGGTGGCGGGTTCAAACCCAGCCCCGGCCAAAAACTACAAACAAACAAACAAACAAACAAACAAACAAAATTAACAAACTGCCAAACTCTTTTCTAAAGTGGTTGTTCCCATGAATGAGCTAGTCTCTCCACATCCTCACCAGCATTTGGTGTTGTTACTACTTTTCATTTCAGCTGTTGTGATAAATGTGCAGTGATATTGCCGTAAGGTTTTAATTTGCATCTCTCAAATGGCTAAGGATGTTAGTAGTCTTCTCCTGTGCATATTTGCCATCTGTATATCCTCTTAGGTGAAATATCTCTTCATATCTTTTGACCATTTTCTAAGTGGATTTTTTTTTACTGTTGAGTTAAAAAATTTTGATAACAGGCTTATTGGGGCATAATTCTCACACCATATAATTCACAATAGCATGTGATTTCTATCTCAATTCAGTGGTTTGTGGTATAACCACAGAATTGTGAAACATCCCCAACTAACTCTCCAAAACATGTTCATCATCCCCAAAAGAAACCCCATACTCACTAGCAGTCACTCCCAAATGCCCATTCCCTTTAGTCCCTGTCAACCACTAATATACTTTCTGTCTCTATGGATTTGCCTATTCTGGACCTTTTATAAATGGAATCCTGTAATATGTAGCCTTTTGTGGCTGCCTTCTTTCACTTAGCGTAATGTTTTCAAGGTTCATCCATGTTATACATAGCATGTGTCAGTACTTTATTTCTCATTTATGGCCAAATAAAATTCCATTGTATGGATGGACCACATTTTATTTATCCATTCATTAGTTAATGGACATTTGGGTTCTTTCTACTTTGGGGCTGTTATGAATAGTGCTGTTGTTAATATTCATGGACGAGTTCCTGTGTGGACATAATGTTTTTATTTCTCTTGGGTGCATACTTAAGAGTAGAATTTCTGGGTTGTATGGTAACTCTATGTTTAGCCTTTTTAGGAACCACTAGCTTGTTTTCCGAAGTGGCTGCATCATTTTATACTCCCACCAGCAGTATGAGAAGGTTCTGATTTCCCCATATCCTCACCAGCACTTGTTATTATTTTTCCTTTTCTTGATAGCTATTCTAGTGGTTGTGAAGTTGTATCTCATTGTGGTTTTGGTTACTTTAGAGTTCTGTGTGCATTCTTGAGACTTACCCTCTGTTGGAAATCCAGTGATCAATGTTTTATTTGTGAATCACGTTTTTGGTAATCAAATCTAAGAATCCTTTGCCTCAGCTCTGCCTTTTGTACAGCATCTTTTCCTCAAATAGAACGGCCTCATTAACCAGCCCTGAAGATCCAGCTCTGTCAAGAGAGCTCTATTAGTTCCTTCCTCCAGATGTGCACAGATGTGGCAAGTGTGTTGCGAGCTAGGGAGAAAGACCGGGACTGGGAGTCTGGATGACAGTAGTCTTCCTCTTGGCATGAAGAAGCATTTTTCTAACTCTACCCCTGTTCCTGTTTCTCTTTCAGACCCTAGAGGAGGAGCTGTTTGGGAACAATGAGGAGAGTCCAGCTTTCAAGGAGTTCTTAGACCTGTTGGGGGACACGATCACACTGCAGGACTTCAAAGGGTGGGTTTTAGCCAAGTGACGGCTCCAGTGCCACCGATGAGGCCCGAGAGGAAGGCCCAGGGGCAGAGAGCTCAGTCCTCAGGGAGAACACATGAAAGTTAAAAACACGAGAATCGTGGGGTTGTTTTCAGCATCTTATCAACATCCACTCACCTGCATTTCTGAGGAATCAGTGGTGCAAGGAATAATCCAGCGTGACAGATTATCTGGCGTTTGGCCTTAGGATGCAGAGTGAAATGCTCTGTCTCAGCTTTGCTCTCTTAATTACATTTGGCTCATGCTCAGAGTGAAAGGAATCCACCTTCCCTATCACCGGCAGATTTGGGAAAGAGAGCCCTGTGCAGTTTGGGGTGGAAAGGACCCACTTTGGATAATGCATGAAGAATGGATAATTAAGAGTCGATGGAAATATAATAATTTTCTAGGCAGGAATAGTAAAAGTCTGTGGTTTTTAAAGTGGACAGTAAGGTAGAGTATAGAGGCTATTGCTTGGAAAACTGGCTCTTTTTGCTAAGGAAAAATCATCTTTGGGGATGAGTTTGGACCCAGCCAGACTGTTCCGTGCTTGGTGACTGGCATGTGACTGAGGGCCCCAGAATTCCCCACCCAAGCAGCCAAATTACCAGGAGCTCCTAGCAGCATGTTGAAAGCTCTGGTGCCAGGGATGCAGTAGGTGTTTAATAATTGTTTTCTTCCTCTTCTTGCTTCTTTCCCCTTCTTTCTTCTCTTTTTTTCTTTCCTGTCTTCTTTCATCTTCTCCCCACTTCAAGGTCATCACTGCTGTCTGGAGTCAGTCTTCCTTGTGTTAAAATCCTAGCCCCTCTGCTTATTAGCTCTATACTTTTGGACAAACGATTTTACCTCTGCAAGCCTTAGTTTCCTCACCTGTAAAAAGCTAGGTAAAGGTAGTCCTGACTCTGTAAGGTTGTTGGGGGATTAGCACAGATAATGCATGTGAAGTTCTTAAGCTAGCGCCATGTACTCGTAGTTGTCACTATTGTTATTTTATCGTCTTTCATTGACTTTGATGCCATCATCGTAAGACCCAGGCTGAATTTAGTCATGTTACAATGTGGAAAAATGTGGGTCTTGGAATAGAAGAAGTACAGTGTATTAAATCCAGAAGAACCTCACAGATTGTGTAATCCTATCCCCTTATTGTATGGAGAAAGGAAACAGGTCTAGAGAGATTAAGTAATATGCCCAAGGTCACATGATGATTAGGCACAGAAGCAGGTCTAGACCTGGAGCGCCCATCTCCCTGTCTGGTGCCCTTGCTACCATACCAGGCTGAGCGCATTTTCTGGCTGGGGGCTGATGTCCAGGGTCCATCTTATTTCATTTTTTTAAGGAAGCTGCATCTGCATTCTCTTCCCCCTGCTAAATACATGATCCATGCTGTGTCCCTTAAGGAGGGACAGCTCGTGGAAGCCCACCTAGTTCCTTAGTACTATTCTTTCCTGCCTGGGAGGAGGTAGCCAGAGAAGGACCTTCCTGGACACACCCAGTGGGTGCTGTGGTGGTTGGGCCTCCATCTCAGGGACTAGCTGGGTAGCAGTCAAGTTCCTGTCACCTCTCCTGTTGATACCACGTGGTCCTATGGGGCTTGTCGCCATCTAGCACCAGGGCTTGTTGCCTTTGCTCTGGGCATGGGACTCAGCCATGGCCTTGCAGAGAGCAAAGGCTTGTGTCCAGCCTTGGGGGCTGCTGGCACCTGGGATGGGCATTTGTCTGGGATTGTGGGGGGATGGCCTCCCTTTCCGCGTGACTGTCCAGTGTGGAGGGGACACAGCCAAGGCCTGAAATGGAGGTTCTGCCTTTTTCTTTTAAACAATGGATTTATGGGTAGAATGCCAGAGCTAGTCTGCTCCAAGAGCAAATCTCCCTGCTTCTCCCGCATCACAGTCTGCTCTGCTTTCAGCCCCCACTCCCATCTTCTCAAACATCCCCACTGCGTGTCTTCGGGGAAGGCGGCACCAAGTTGCCCACTTGCCCTCACTCTCTCTCTCTCCCCTGCTCCTGCCTTGTTTTGCTGACAGTTTCCGAGGAGGCCTGGATGTGACCCATGGACAGACAGGGGTGGAATCAGTGTACACGACATTCCGGGACAGGGAGATCATGTTTCACGTCTCTACAAAGCTGCCATTTACCGAGGGAGACGCCCAGCAGGTAACCTGGTTTGGGAGGACTTTGGGAGCCCAGGGCGTGTGAGGTGAAGGCCGGCCTCTGCTCTGACCTGCCCAGGGACTGCGGCCCCCTCCCCATTTTCACTGTTCAGAAGGCCGGCCAGGTGTTCAGCTCACAGCCTGTCAAGGCTGCAGTCTTGTATTTGCTTTCCAGGCGGTACCTCAGCTGCCGTGCTGGAGGCAGGGCAGTGATGGAGCTATTCCCCCCTTGGACCAGTGGGGAAACTGCAGCCCAGGGTGGTTAAAAGACTTTCTTAAGGATTCCCAGTTGATTAGGGGCAATTCAGGGAGCAGAGCTGGGTGCCTTGGTCAGGTAGAGTGGTGGTAGAGTGCATGGTGGGGTCTGCAGACGGCCCTGAAGTCAGCTTTCCCCTTATGGACATGTAACTGAGCAAGCTGCTTAACCTTGGGCCTCATTTTTCTCACCTGTAAAGTGGAGATAATACCAACTATGTCAGATTGTGGGTATGAGGATTATACAGGTTTCCGAATGTAGGGCTCATATGATGCCTGCCTGGTTGCTAGCTTTCCATGTGACAGCTGTTTACTGTCCAGTCCACTGGTCATTTTGTCTCTTTTCTGCCCTGGCAATGTAAAGCTGGTTATTGTGTGAGAATCTCCCACCCTCCATTCTCAGCATTTCCAGCCACACAGCCTCATCTTTCACCACACCTGCAGGGATTCGGCCTTTGCCACAGCCAGGAAACCTGGCTGAGGCCTCTGATTCCAGTGTTTCCTTGCTCTGTCTCAAATCTGCTGCTCTAACAGACAGCCATGCGTCCTGGGGGAGGCCTGGCCTTGCTGAAACCAGCCGCTGAATAACACCACCATTCGCTCCAACCCACACTGTATTCCTTTTCAGAGTCTAGGAAAATAAGACAGGTGGGCTTTTGCCCAAACTCTGACCTATTTGTTTCCGAGCAGGGAGCTGGGGAGGGGAGGACGGATGTAAAATTGTAAACAGAGTCCCTGGCTTCTTAGGAAAAAGGGAAGTTGGCAAACGAGATCATGATTTGGTTCTAAAATAACCACTGAATGTTCCAGAAATAAACGAGAGCAACATTCCTTTTGTATTCAAGGTGGCTTTGGTCTGGGTGTTTTACCATCAGGCCCTCAGCTCTCTCCAAAACCCTCTGACCTGCCTCCTCTGTCTGGGGCTGAGGCATTGCCATGTCCCATACTTTGATTGGGAAGTATACTTTGGTGCAGAGCCTGGTTCTTGGTGGGGACTGAATACATATCTTAGTTTTTTTCCTCCTGAGAAATGGGATGATGTGTGTGGAGTGAGGAAAAGTAGTTTGTGTAAGATACCTAGCACGATGCTGGCTTCTAAAGATTGAATGAAGCAGCTCCCCAGAGAGTTCAGTTTCAGAGTTCCAGGGTTTGTATGTAAGGGTAAAATAAGGAGGAATTTCCTGAACAGACCTAACTGGTTTATAACAAATAAACACCTTTTTTTTTTTTTTTTTTTTTTTTAAGCTCCAGAGAAAGAGACACATTGGGAATGACATTGTGGCCATCATTTTTCAAGAAGAAAATACACCATTTGTCCCAGATATGATTGCCTCCAATTTCTTACATGCCTACATTGTTGTGCAGGCTGAGACCCCGGGCACAGAGACCCCATCCTACAAGGTAAGGAGAAAGCCTCGTTGGAGGAAGTGGTGAGGCCAGATACCTCACCGTGGATTCAGTGATATCAAATCTGTTCTTAGCAGTAACAGATTTTCCATGAGTTCCCAGGTTTCTGGGATTTGGAGCTTGACTCTTGGTGGAGAGTCATCTGATCCATCTTGTTGCCCCCAGGCTTGACAGCATCTAACTCAAGGATTGAGAAGCCCTGAGTGTGTGTTATATTTGGAATCTGGTAATGACTTTTGCTAGAGCAAGGCAGAGCGAGGAGAGAAGAGTGGGGAGCATTGTCAGGAAAGGGGAGAGGAAGAAGAAGGGAAGAAAGAAAAAGGAGAAATGTTTATGGAGAGAGGGGTAAAGAAGGAGGCCTGGTAGGCCCTGGCTATTGGGTCTGCCTATTCTGGACAAATGTCTGATCTTAATGTGATGACTTCCTAGGGAGGCAGGGATGTAGTCATCTGGGTCTAAGCCTCTCGACCGGTAAGTGGTTTGACTCAAAATTCCCACTAGTGCAGATGACGCGAAGAGGATACAGCCCGTTTTTTCTTGTAGCTCCTTCCACCGCCTACCCTGGATGGCTGTGTTGCCAGTTCCTCCCCCTTTTCCATGAGAAACAGTCTCAGCCTTTTGGGCAACAATTTCTCTGTATCACAGAGGTTTGGTGGCGGGGAGGCATGGGACCCAGGAAGACAGCCTGAGGCTGAGTTTTTAGGGTTAGGATTAGGCAGTCTCTGAACTCCCTGCAGATATGTGTAAAATGCTGAGTTTATGCCCTTTTTTATGTTTCCCGGGAAGAGAGGCCAAAACTCAAGTTCTCAAAGGGCTCCCTGCTCCAACAAATATCAGGAACCCTTGTTCTAAGGGAGAAGAAAAATGAACTGTCACTACTAACGGAAAACAATGAGGCCTGGAAATGTTTCCTGTGTAATAATAGGCCAGTGCAGGTTCCCGGAGTTCTCTATGCCACTGCACTCCAACCCAGATGTATTAAGTGCAAAATTCACATCAACTTTTAGAACCAAATGTGAATTATCAAAAAAAAGTCCCTATAAATAAAAAATAACCCCAAACCTCCCCAAACAACTCTCCTGTTGAGGTGAACTGGTTCCTTTGCATGCCTACGTTCGTGCTCATGCTTTTCTGACGTTGGGTGACGCTGGCTGAGAATTTGGAGAAACCTGGTGTGGACGTTTCCTTGAAGGGTGCGTCAAGTATGCCATTTGACCAAAATGGGCATACTTCACAGAGCTGCTTGACACATTTGTGAGTGGAAGCAAGTTGATTCATTCAGTGTCTCCTCGTACGCCAGGCACTGTGCTGGGGCAGGGCAGGTGGAAGTCACGTACAGAATCAGCCTTCAGGGCCTTCCTAAGAAAGGGACAGAAAAGCCAGTGAGTGCACTTCAGCCAAATAGCCAACTGGTTCTTGTAACAGCCAGCTGAAGCAGCAGCACTCCTGAGAAGGGTCCCAGAATAAAGCTGTGTGATAAGAGGGCTCCCAGGCCCTGCCAGGCAGTCGTCTGCGTGTGGCTTGTCTGCTAGCAGAATGAGGCCAACTGTGGATGTTTGGCATTCGCTTTTCATTTTTGGTAGGAAATGGGTCTCAGTTAACTGTATTTTCCATGTTTCCAAGTCCTTAGGGGAAGGGTGCACCCATGAAGAGAAAAATCAGAGATCCAGAGAAATACCATCCCACCTCCAGCTTGGGTGCTGGAAGTCTTCTAAGCCACAGTCTGAGGTCCAGGACAAAGCACTGTCCTCAGAGAGACAGTAAGAAGCAGGGTGGAAGAGCAGGCTGAGTCCCCAGGCTGTGGGACCTTGACCTGACACTCTAGCTGCCAGGCAGACACTGAAGCTGGAGAGCCAGCTATGTGCATAGAGCCAGGGAGGGAGGGCAGCCTTCCAAGTGGCTCCCAAAGCACTACGTACCACAGCCCCAGCAGCATCCAGCTAGTTAGCAGACTGAGGAGGACCCGGTCAGATCCCTCAGGGAGTCTGGGTGAAATAGGACCTTAGATGACCCGTGCAGGCTCAGGGGCTATAGAAGAGGAGGATGAGACTTCAGGGGCTGAGCAGCAACCCAGGAAGGCTCCACTGGGGAGGAGAAACCACACGAAAGAAGAAAGTAGGATAGGACAGGGTTGGTTAGGCCTTTGTTCCCTCCCCTTGGGGATATCTTGCAAGGAAAGAACAGTGGGAAGTACTGTCTGTGTGTAGGAAGGACGGGCTTGGCCACCTGGGGTTCTGGTCCTGGCCCTGCCTCTGCTGTGAGCCCTTGGAGCCATTCCTTCCCTCTCTGGACCTGTTTCTCTGTGTGTGAAATGAGAAAGGTGGGTTAGACAACCTGTGAGATCCTTCTGGCCCTGACATCCTGTGGGAGGTGGGGAGGAGTAGTTCGGAGTTTTGGGGTGTGCGTGTGGGTTACAGAGTGGTTTGGGGGGACTCTGTATTTCAGGTGCCCTTTATTAGGTGCGGGTTAGCAGAGTGCGTAGAAAGCCCCAGCTGATGATGGTTACCTCTTGTTGGGTGCTTGCTGCCGCCAGGCACTGTGCTAGGCTTTTGGAAGCACAGTCTTCTTTTTATTTTTTTTTATTGCAGTTTGGCCGGGGCTGGGTTTGAACCCGCCACCCTCGGGATATGGGGCTGGCATCCTACTCACTGAGGCACAGGCGCCGCCCAGGAAGCACAGTCTTTTTGAATGCCAACAAGCCCCTGGTGAGGCAGGGCCTCTCCCTAGCTGTACTGTATAGGGAGGAAATTGAGACTGACAGCTTAACTCATGAAGGCCCAAGGCCACAGAGCCAGGGAGCTGTGGAACTGAGTTTCCTCTCTGGGTCTGCCTGTGGTCTTTGTCACCAGGCCTTTGGAACAAGATGGCTTTGGGGAACTGACTCCACAGAGCTGGGAACATCATTCTGGCTTAGTTCTCAGAAATGAGTTTGGTCCTTATCCTGCCAGACTGGAAGGAAGTGTCAGCTTATCACCACCAGGACTCCCTGTTCTCCCACCCCAGGGTCACCTTTCCCCCACTCCTGAAGTCCTGCATAGGTTCCCGCCACTGCTCACCTGTTGCTCTGAAGCTCCAGGCCACACTTGGTGTGGGGACCACGGCAAATTTCAAGCCCTTGGAGGCTCCTGGTGGGTCCTGTGACTCACACTCCCAAGCTCCTTCTGCTTTCCGTTCTAGACGATGCCCTTCCCCGGAGTCACCTCCTGACTCCCCCCCTTGGAGCCTTCTCTGGGTGGCCCTCACTGAGTTTAGAAAACAGGAAGGTGGGGTTGCATTCAGGCATTCAGGCATTCAGGCAACTTCTGCTTTCAGCTAGATGTCCTCAAGGGGAGGGAACAAAGGCCTAGCCGCCTTGTTGGAGTGGGGTTGGAAGAGGAGCCCCGCAGGGATGGAAGTGAATGGATGGACAGCAGAGGGAAGGATCCTGCCCCCTGCATTTCTGACATGCTGCTCTCTGGCTGGGAGGCTCGGATGGAATGAAGAGCATGTCTTAAGTCACTTACCTGGTCAGCACAGACACTCCAAGCAAGCCTAGAAGGAAGAGGGAGTCGGGCTGGGAAGCGGAGACCAGACTTACTCTCCGTCCTTTGTCCCAGGTGCCTACATTTGGCAGCCTTTCCGCAGCCTTCCCACCACACATTCTGGCCCTGTGGGCAGAATTCTTGATTTGGGCCACTGGTGCCTGGTGGGTGGTTGTAGGGAACTATATTCAGGAGCTGGAACCCAGCCAGCAATCATATCAGCTGGACATACAACATTTCCTGACACTGGGTACTGAGATTTGGGCTGTGCGGACAGCCTTGAGCTTGGGGAAGAGAAAGCCGGTGCTGACCAGCCCGTTCCCACCCTGCTTTCCCTCTTGACCCTGGCAGGGCCTTTCCTTGGCCTGGCTCCGAGCTGCCTCCTCTCCCAGGCTGGCAGACTGTCTGCATCTGCCCTACTTCACAAGCTCAGCGGGCTGGCTGCATGCCAGGGCCAGGCTGCGTCAGCAGTCGCGGGGGAAGGGGACAGCGCCGACTCCTGAGAGCTCTGTGGCCTCCTGGGCTGAGGAGAGGTGAAACCGGGGCATCTCCATGCAGAGAGGAGGTGCAGGTGTGGAGCCTGTACCAAAGCCTGGGAGAACTTGCAGAGAACCTTGGTGTTCTCCAAGTTCAGGTCTCACTCAGGTTGGCTGGAGGTGCGGACGCCACCCAGAGCCTAGATGGGCCTCCACTTTCCATTTCCAGCCTGGGCCCCGGAGTTCCATGAGTTCCCCCCTTATCCAGACTGGCTGACCCTGTGTGTGGGGCCAGGGCTCCCAAACGTTAGTCTACGAGTTGCGCAGAACCTCTCAGGAGCTCAGAACTCCCAGTTCATTAGGTTTAGGGTGGAGCCTGTACAATTCGTATTTCTTTTTTAAATACTTGAAACAATTCTGATGCATGGCCAGCTTAGGAGTGAGAGTGGTGGAGAAAGAACCTCAGAGTTGGGCTGAGAGAGGTCTAGATTCTCTGTTCCTCTTAGTGGTTAGTCATCTGCGTGACTTTGGGGGGCACTCCCTCTGTGTCTGTTGTTATCTGTTTTCTCATCAGGGGTAATAATTCTCGTTGTACCTTCTCTGTAGGATTAGCACCACGATCAAGTGAGGTAATGAGATGACATCTCCTAGGCACTTGTATTGCATTGTAATTAGGGTCCCAGGCTGATCCCCAGCCCCGTCCAGTTGTCTTGCCAAACTTGCTTCTGGCCTCCAGGGACACAGATGAGAGGATGCCGGTGGCCCTGCACTGCCCAGCCCCACTTCTAGGAGCAGTGACTCAGGGCCTGTGCTGGTGATACTCACAGGAGTGTTTTATTTGTATTCTAGGAAGGGGAGGAGGGAGAAGGTGAGTAGATTTAATGTGAGAAGCGTGGCACCCTAGGGGCAGCGCCCATCTCTTCCGCCCTGGGCCCACACCATGACTGTTTCATTCAGGTCTCTGTCACTGCACGGGAAGATGTGCCTGCCTTTGGCCCGCCTCTGCCCAGCCCCCCTGTTTTCCAGAAGGTGAGACACTCTTCTTTCTCCTTCTTTCACAACCCAGGTTTCAATACTTGGGTAGCAGTGGCTGGGGTGGGCTGGGAACATTAGGCAGGTACTTTTGCAGGCCTGCAGTGGTTCTCAACCTTCCTAATGCCGCGACCCTTTAATACAGTTCCTCGTGTTGTGGTGACCCCCAACCATAAAATTATTTTCGTTGCTACTTCATAACTGTAAGTTTGCTACTGTTTTGAATTGTAATATGAATATCTGATATGCAGGATGTATTTAGGCGACCCCTGTGAAAGGGTTGTTTGACTTCCAAAGGGGTCGCGACCCACAGGTTGAGAACCACTGCTTTAGGGGAATCTGCTTAGAGTCTCTCCCACCCCTCCTTGTGCACCAGTGTGACCCAGCACAGGGACATTTGTTGAGGCATTTGTTGCTGGGGTTGCCTCTCTGCTAAAAGAAGGGTTTTTATCCTGTGCTCTAGACCCAGGAACTTTGGGAAAGAAGTGCATTCAGTTAGGAAGTGCCAGCCAGGGAAGCTGGTTTCCATGTTGCTGAGTTCCCAGGTGGGCTTGGCCTGGGCTAGAAATGATTAAATGTCAGAAGGGGCCTTTCAGGGGCTCTCCCCAGGCCTCCCATTCTATCCACCTGTTAATGTGGCTGAAACCCTTCTGGCAGCAGCTGAGGATGGGAGAGTTCTGAACTATCTTGTCTGTTCCAGGGCCCGGAGTTCAGGGAGTTTCTGCTCACCAAGCTCACCAATGCAGAGAATGCTTGCTGCAAGTCGGACAAGTTTGCAAAGCTGGAGGTGAGTGTGCTGTTCCTGAAGGTTTTTCTCCTGCTTTCCTGGCCACCTGTTAAGCGGCCTCTCTCAGATCTACATTCTTGAGAGCGGTCCAAGATGGAAGCACTGGGCTTGCCCCTCTTAGCCCTCAGCTCTGTGTTGATGTGAGGATTCTTTCTTCTTGTTCCCTGAGTTGCAGGGATAAGCCAGACAGTTTCTATCCTTGGAGAGCTCACAGGCTGGTGGGAGGGGCCATTACTAAAGAGGCAATTGTAGCACAGGGTGCCAGCACTGCTGGAGGACTGACTGCTTCTGCCTGTGGGGGGCTGAGGGTGTGGTCAGGGAAGGCTTCCAGAAGGAGGTGACTCTTAAGTTGCTGAATATTGATATCTGATGAGCCTTTGTGGCAGGAGGAAAGAGTGGGGAGGGTTATTCCAGTGTGGGAAACAGCATGAGGAAAGGCCAGGCCGGGCAGATCCTGACATCCTGAGGGAGCTCCTGAGGGGCTGGTGTGGCCTGAGAGAGGGATTCATAGGGGTTAGGATGGGGGGAGACTGGGTTGGGTTAAATGAGGAAGTGCTTTGAGCTAGAGGTGATGAGGTGCTGATAAAGTTCTTAGGCAGAGGAATGACATGTTTGATATGGATATTAAAGGGATTATTCTGACAGTGGTGGGAGGATGGATGGAAGGGGAGAAGGTGCAGGCAGGGTGCCAGTTAGAAGTTATTAATAGGAGTCCAGGGGGAGATGATGAAGGCTTATAGTGTACAGGAGGTAGCATTGCAGGTCAGAGTTGGGAAGACTGGATGGACTCCAGGGTTTAAGGGTGGAGGAGAGAATGGGATTGGAGGGTGAACTTTAAGCTTTTGACATGGCTCTTCAATGATGGGGGGATGACTGGGAGACAGTTCTGTTAGGACATGCTGATCTAGGGTACCTGCGAAGGGGGCTGGTCCTGGTCTGTGTGAATGGTGCCGCTGGATCTGGCCCTGGATGAACATCTGGATGCAGAGGAGTGGGAGCAGTTGGGCCACAGATGTGGCACATGGGCAGACATCTGCCCTCGGGGTCACTGGCATAGAGCTATGGGAGTGGTGGGATGGCCCAGGGAGAAAGGGCAGAGAGCTGAGAGCAGGTGGCTGGGGCTGGAGCCTTTGTTTGTTTGTTTTTTAATGTAGAGACAAAGTCTCACTTTATTGCCCTCAGTTGAGTGCTGTGGTGTCACACAGCTCACAGCAACCTCCAACTCCTGGGCTTAGGCGATTCTCTTGCCTCAGCCTCCCGAGTAGCTGGGACTACAGGCGTCTGCCACAATGCCTGGTGATTTTTTTGTTGCAGTTTGGCCGGGGCCGGGTTTGAACACACCACCCTGGGTATAGGGGGCTGGCACCCTACCCACTGAGCCACAGGTGCTGCCCATGGAGCCTTTGTGAGTGTGAAACTCAGCCTAGCTGAGTCCCCACTGTTGCCAGGTTGAATTGGGGAGAATATCAGCCCTCAGGCCCAGTGTTGGATGTCCATGAGGTGAGGCACGTCTCTGCCCCCCACTCTCTTTCATCTTCTTCCTGTCTAGGACCGGACAAGGGCTGCCCTCCTGGACAACCTTCACGATGAGCTGCACGCCCACACACAAGCCATGTTAGGACTGGGTCCAGAGGAGGACAAGTTTGAGAATGGGGGCCATGGGGGATTCCTGGAGTCTTTCAAGGTAGGGGTACAAGTGTGACTAGGGGTTGCTGTGGGAGGGAGGGTGGGGCAAAGAAAGGAGCTGGTCTGAGGTCCTTGGAGTCCCAACCCAGAGCCCATATGCCAGCCAGAGGTGACAGGACCAGTAGGGGCATCACAGATGTTTGCAAAGGGCAGGGGAGCCAGGAAATGTGTGAGGTGGGAGCAGCCAGCAGTGTCTCCAGCTTTTCCACGTCCTTCCTTGATCAGCTGATCTCTGCCTGGCCCCAGAGTCTGATAAGTAGGGACAGGTAAAGGCTTAGCTCCAGGAGAGGAGCCACGGACAACGAAGAACTTTGTGGCTTTTGTCTGCTTCCTCCTGTGATCGGGGAGCCCTGGGGAGAGCAAAGACCCAAGCCTTAGTGGTCTTCTGTAGCTGGTGTGGGTGCTGCGATGACCCTTCCCAGCTAGGCCGGGGAGATGGAATTACAGGCGTGTCTATCTGGGCTTTGCAAAAGGAAGAACTCTGTAACTGGAATGAGCTGCTAAAGGAAGCAGTGAGCTCCCTGTTGCTGGAAGTATTCAAGTAGAGCTCCTGAACTGGCAGCATGGAGTATAGAGGTTAATCATCTCACGCTTGCTAAGTGCTTGTTGGTCTTCAGAGCACTCACATCCAGCATCTGATTTGGGCCTGTCTGTAATCCTGTGTGGTTTGGCTAAACGGGTTTTGTTATTTCCATTAACACATGGGGGACAGGCTGAGAGAGGCCTCAGGACTGTTCAAGACCTTACTACTTAGAGGTAGGGCCTTGTTTCAAACCTAGGTTCAAACTTGAGGCGAGGTGACATCAGCAGAATCTAGGTCTAAATTCTGCTGGATTGCCCATCAGAGAGCAATTTATAAAGGTCCCATTGGCGGGTCAGGGTTAGATTTGTATTCAAATCCTAGCGCTGTTTGATCCTGGGCTTTAACTTTAAAGTCTATAAGTTACAGTAGTTTTGTCAACAACAGAGGAATGATAATTGTTGTCGTGAGAATTCATTGAAATATTGCCTGTAAAAGTACATATGGCTGGTAAATGCTCAAAGGTTATCTGTTGTTATTGTTATATAAAGTGAAAGCTTCACACACATTGTCCCATTTTAAGCCTCACCACTGTCCTCAGTGCCCTGTGGGGAAAGCTATTATTATGGGTGTAATAATTGATACTCTGGCTTGGTGCCTGTGGCTCAACAGGCTAAGGCGCCAGCCACGTACACCTGAGCTGGTGGGTTTGAATCCAGCCCGGGCCCGCCAAACAACGACGGCTGCAACCAAAAAATGGCCGGGCATTGTGGCGGGCGCCTGTAGTCCCAGCTACTTGGGAGGCAGAGGCAGGAGACTCGCTTGAGCCCAGGAATTGGAGGTTGCTGTGAGCTGTGATG
>CAUYRH010071437.1:0-11453 GCA_963574655.1 Perodicticus potto
TGGACTTGGAATTTCACCCATTACATTCAAATTTTTTGTGGTTGGTGTGAGGTTTAACGATTTGTTATCCAATTTTGGTGCAATTTGTTAGAACAGTTTTAAAAAAAAAAAAAAAAAAAAAAAAAAGAAAGAAAGAAAGAAAGAAAAAAGAAAACCAACAACAAACCAAAAAGGATTTAACAGTATTACAATTTTAACAACTCAAATCAGGGACCTTCACATAAATTCATTTTGTGAATATTGTGCCCCCCCCCCAAAAAAACCTACAAATAACCTTGCCCTGGGCGCAGAACAGAGAACAGTGAAAAAGATACAGTCCCCGTTAATCTGGAAGAAAGAGGTTTGTGTGGCAAACAGACAAAATACTTCCAGAAAAAAATGCTTTCTAAAAAGAAACCCAATCAGAGTGCTAAAGGGCAGTGTGGGGGGCACCATCTTTGTCAGGAATGTCTCCAAAGGCCCCCAGGGATAGGACAGCAGCCCCTCCACATCTGAAAAGGAAGAAAAGCAGGACAGGGGAAGAGATCTGGGCTGCAAGGGGGGGTCAGAGGGGGAGTGAACTGCAGGGGAAGCAGCCATGTTTGCGTGACTGCCTGAGGTGGGAAGGACTCCCGCAGGCCAGGGGCCTCTGCTTTTCCAGCCAACACCCAGGGGAACCATTGCAGGGAGTGATTATTCCAATGAGGCCTGCCCTCAGGTGACCAGGTGACTGGGCAGCTGTACAGGGAATGGGCCTGGGGAGGTAGAGGGAAAGCAGAGAAATCGTTTAGGCTCCTTAGTAATGCAGAAAAGGTGGTTTGGAGCAGGGGGAAGAAATTTCCATGGGGAGGAAATGCAGGGACGGTGGAGAAATGCAGAAAGAAGCTCCCCCACTTCCAGGTGGTTGGGGGATTGGATAAAGGGAGGGAGGGGAATCGGAATCGCTAGACAAATTTGAGAGAATGGTGGGGCCATTTCCCAAAACCAGTGGGGAAGCAAAGGGCAAAGAATGCTAATGTTTGGGTTGAGTGCCCCTGCATCACAGAGCTCACAGCAACCTCCAACTCCTGGGCTTAGGCGATTCTCTTGCCTCAGCCTCCCGAGTAGCTGGGACAACAGGCACCTGCCACCACCCCCAGCTAGTTTTTCTATTTTTAGTAGCAACAGGGGTCTCACTCTTACTCAGGCTGGGCTTGAGCTCCTGAACTCAGGAAATCCATTTATCTCAACCTCCCAGAGTACTAGGATTACAGGATAATAATCTATTTTGATGGAAAATAGACCTACCCATATAATGTAATGAGATATAATAGTTAAAGGAAGTTCTGAAACAAAGTAAAAAGTATAGCCTCTGCAGGGCACTGGCTGTTCGAGGCCAAGGCGGGAGGACGGCTTGAGGTTAGGAGTTCAATCCCAACCTGGGCAACACAGCGAGACTAGTCTCCAGCAATGCATAAAACAAACAAAAAATTTAAATAAAAAAAAAAAAAAAAGCAACTTTATGGAAATCTCCACCAGACATCCTCTTTCTTGAAAGCGCGTTTACTGGGCGGCGCCTGTGGCTAAGTGGGTAGGGCGCCCGCCCCATATACCGAGGGTGGTGGGTTCAAACCTGGCCAAAGTGCAGCAAAAAAATAGCCGGGCGTTGTGGTGGGCGCCTGTGGTCCCAGAATCGCCTAAGCCCAGGAGGGCTACCGAGGGCGAGAAAGTGAGACTCTGTCTCTACAAAAAAAGAAAATAATAATAATAACAAAAAAAGAAAGAAAGAAAGCGCGTTTACTTTCCTCCACTATCTACTGCAAGAGTTTAAGGCCAGTGGCACGTGGCCTCCCGAGTCTAAGGCCCTAGACCCAGTTTCCCCGTCCGTGGCCTTTCGACCCTTTTGACCTTGAGCGTTCTAGGTAGTGAATTCAATACACGCCCCTCTGCTCCAAATCGGAAACAAAATTTAAGTTTTCTGATAAGACTTACCGAGGCGACCGCGGTGCGCCGTAGGCCTTGCAGTTTCCTCCACCCCAGTGCACAGAAGCCCCGTGCCACCAGCAGCGGTGTCCCCTCCACGCCGCCGCGCACACAGTCGGACCAGGCTACATCCGCCTGGGAACTCGGCGGGATCAGCTATGAATCCCCAAGGCGGGCTCGGCCTGGGGCGGGGGCCCGGGAGGCGGGGACGAGGGCGTGGCGGCCCCGCCTGGAGCCACCGGCCGTGCGGGGTCGTCTGCCGCCTGCAATCTCAGCTCTGGGGATCGGTAAACACCTGTTGAACAAATAAATCAAAAATAAGCTTTTACTGCGCTCGGCGCCTGTGTGGCTCAATGGGCTAAGGCGCCAGCCACGTACACCTGAGCAGGCGGGTTCGAATCCAGCCCGGGCCGCCAAACAACAATGACGGCTGCAACCAAAAAATAGCCGGGCGTTGTGGCGGGCGCCTGTAGTCCCAGCTACTTGGGAGGCGGAGGCAAGAGACTCGCTTGAGCCCAGGAATCGGAGGTTGCTGTGAGCTATGATGCCACAGCACTCTATCCAGGGTGACAGCTTGAGGCTCTGTCTCAAAAAAAAAAAAAAAAAAAGACAATAAATAAATAAGCTTTTCTGCATGGAGGAAATGAAAACTGTAGCAGGGGAGGCTGTTTTTACCTCCCCACCAGGAAAGGGTGTCTACTAGGACACCCCAGCTATCTTTGCCCTCCTGTCCCCATCTTCACTTCCGCCTCAGCCCCCGACGCCCCAGGCGCAGATGAGCCGTGACGGTGGCTTTTTTTTTTTTTTGAGACAGAGTCTCACTTTGTCGCCCTCAGTAGAGTGCTGTGGCGTCACAGCTTACAGCAAGCTCCAGCTCTTAGGCTTATGCAATCCTGCTGCCTCACCCTCCCGAGTAGCTGGGACCACAGACGCCCGCCACAACATCGGGCCATTGTTTGTTGCAGTTTGGCCACAGTCGGGTTTGAACCCGCCACCCTCGGTTTATGGAGCTGGCGCCCTACTCACTGAGCCACAGGCGCCACCCGACTTTTCTTGTTTTGATTTTATTTTTTTAACCATTAATGAGATACTGGTACCCCTAAAGGTAACATGACTCACTTTGAAAGCAGGGGTCAACTAACGCTAAGTGCAGAGGGGGACCCAAAAATATAAAGACGTTTAAAGAAAGGGGGGGGGAAATCTATTAAATTTGTCCTACTGAAGTCACGTTTGACTTCTGCAATTACAAGAGGTGCTCCAAGAGATGTGTGTTAATCTTTTGTTGTGAAGTTATGTATTGGGTATAACAATTCTAATACAGTTTTTTTCTTTCTTAAAATGTGTCTGCATTTTGGGGGCACCTTCTGTAGCTAGAATACATAAACCTACATCATTAGGGAAAAAACTCAGATCAGCATGCAAAAGCCTCTTAATTGTTGACTGGAAGCTTTTCTTCAATTCACATCTATCTACCCATCCATCCATGTCCAGGAGCAATTCTCTACCTTTCCACTTACTAATTTTTCTGTCTGTTTTTGAATAAAGTTCTCAAGGGTATGATTGGAAAATACAAAATAATGTTTTTTTTCTTTTTAAGACAGAGTCTCACTTTGTCACCCTTGGTAGAGTGCCATGGGGTCATAGCTCACAGCAACCTCAAACTCTTGGACTTAAGCGATTCTTTTGTCTCCCAAGTAGCTGGGACTACAGGCGCCCACTACAAAGCCCAGCTATTTTTAGAGGTGGGGTCTGGCTCCTGCTCAGGCTGGTCTGGCAACCAGTGAGCTCAGGCAATCCACCTTCCTGTGCCTCCCAGAGTGCTAAGATTCTACAGGCATGAGCCACCATGCCGCACCAACAAAATAATTTTTAATTAGGGAAATATTTAAAGTATTTTATTATTCCCTGATGCCCCTCAGTAGGCATGTGAGATCCCATTCATTTGAAATCGACCTTAGATTAAAGTTTTCCTATTCCTTAGCTTAGATCACATTATTTACAGGGAAGTTTCCAAAGGCAGAAATAATTAGCTAATGGCTGAGCACAGTGACTCACATCTGTAATCCCTGCTCTCCGGGAGGCTGAGGGGGAATGATCCCTTGAACTCAGAAATTGGAGACCAGCCAGAGCAAGAGTAAGACACGGTCTCTACTAATAATAGTACTAATAATAGAAAACTTAGCCAGGCATGGTGGACACGTATAGTCCCAGCTACTTGGGAGGCTGAGGCAGGAGGTTTGCTTTAGCCCCAGGGTTTGAGGTTAGTGTGAGTTATGACATTGTAGCACTCCACCCAGAGATCCAGGGCAACAGAGCGTGACTCTCTCAAAAAAAAAAAAAAGAAAGAAAGAAATGACTTCCTTCTGATCTCTATGGGGTTCTCAATTACAGTGGCTCAAGCCTGTAATCCCAGCACTTCGGGAAGCTGGAGCAGGAAGATGCCTTGACTTTAGGATTTTGAGATTACCCTGAGCAAGAGCAAGACCTGGTCTCTACCAAAAATAGAAAAACTAGTTGGAATTGGTGGCTGGTACCTATTAGTCCCAGCTACTTGGGAGGCTGAGGCAAGAGGATTGCTCAAGCCCAAGAGTTAGACAGTTTGAGGCTCTGTCTCTAAAAAAAAAAAAAAGGAAAACACCCTTTTAATCACTCCCTAAACCATTCAGACAGTACATATAATAAACTAGATTAATTTATAATCTCTTCCCCTGTCACTAATTCTGGTCACTGAATTTGTTGCCAGGGTGTGGCCCAGTCTGGGAACAGCATGTTTAGAAAATCCCATTTTGCATTTCACACTCCACCTCTTAGAATACATCATTTTTGCTACTATTGTCATTTAGCTTTTCTTTCCAGAGCTCTGATGATATAAGCCAAAATGAATGAACTCATTTGTTCTCGTATGTATTCAGCTCTAGAGGAGTTCAGTGTTTTCAAAAGGAGCTGGTAGCCAATTAAACTGTGAAACCAAAGAGACATTTTTGGACGTGACCACAAAGAGGCAAATGCATGGAAACAGAATTCTCTGGATTGTTGGAATCTTACTCATAGTGATTCTTCTACTAATAACATCACAACCATTATTTTATTTTATTTTATTTTTAGACAGAGTCTCACTGTCACCCTGGGTAGAGAGTGCCAAGGCATCATTGTAGCTCACAGCAACCTCAAACTCTTGGGCTCAAGGGATCCTTTTGCCTCAGCCTCCCAAGTACCTGGGACTACAACAACCAGCTAGTTTTTCTATTTTTAGTAGAGACAGGGTTTTGTTCTGGTTCAGGCTGGTTTCCAACTCCCGAGCCAACTGATCTTCACACCACAGCCTCCTTGAATAGTAGGATTGCATTCTACGCCTGGCCATAATCATTTTTTAGAAATTGTATTTTGACGTTTTTATCTGTGTTATAAACCAGTATTTTCCTTAAAAAGCTTAAAACAGGAAAACTATAAATATGCATTAATTTAGTTTCTCCTCTAGACAGACTGTTGCCCTAGGCCTGGTGACATGCCTCACTGGCTTCCTGGAGTTTGTAGGAAGGAATTGAGGCCTGAACTAGGGTTAGGCAAGTAACTTACTGGTTTGCAGCAAATTTAAGACCTGTCAAAAAAAAAAAATTCAATAATCAGGATTTATAATATTTTAAGGCAGTCTTTACAAAATTTAAAATTAGTGAGAAAATTCATGATGCACTACGTATCCAAATTTAAAACAAAGACAGAAGTCAGAATGTCAGCCAACTAATCACACTTGGAAGTGTCCTCATGTAGCTATTGTTAGGACAATGAGGCATAGGTATTTGATGTTGTCACAGCCCAGACAGAAGAATCTGGAAGTTTAGGGAAGGCTTCTCTAATCTGAAGAATGGGTAGGTTTGGAGGGTGGAACTTCCCTGATAGGAGATGGAATAGTTAAGAAAGGATTTCAAGAGTAAGTCTAAAGAAGGAGCATGTGGCTGTGTTCTCAGATACTCTGGAGGCTCACGGGGGAGGATCGCATGAGTCCAGGAATTCCAAACTAACCTGGTGACATAGCGAGACCCCATCTCTCTCTCTCAAAAAAAAAAAGAAAAGGAGCTTGGTGCCTGTAGTCCCAGCTGCTTGGGAGGCTGAGGTAAGAGAATCGCTTAAGCCCAAGAGTTTGAGGTTGCTGTGAGTTGTGATGCTACAGCACTCTACCAAGGACAACATAATGCCATAGCACTCTACCAAGGGCAACAGAGTGAGACTCTGTTGAGAAAGAAAGAAAGATCGCGCTGAATCATACCTGTAATCCCAGCTCTCTGGGAGGCCAAGGCAAGAGGATCCCTTGAGATCAGGCATTTGAGACTAGCCTGAGCAAGAGTAAGACCCCGTTTATACTGAAAATACAAAAACTAGCCAGGCATGGTGATGCCTATAGTCCAGCTACTCAGGAGGCTGAGACCGGAGGATTGCTTGAGCCCAGGAGTTTGAGGTTGTTGTGAGCTATGATGATACCATGGCACTCTACCCAGGGTGACAGACTTGAGACTTTGTTTAAATAAAAAAAAGAAAAAGTACTTAAATCTTTAGCTCAGGAGGAATGGAATGAAATCTTACAAGAAAACATGCTTCATCTACAAATGCTTATTAACCTTCAATTTTTAAAAAATTATTTCATTTTTAGAGTTTCATTCTACTGCCATCTGATTTAGCTCATGCTAATTGAATGCATTACATGAAAGGTCTCATTTAATCTTGCAATTAAAATTTATAAAATGGTTATTATTCCTATTAGTAGAATAATTCTATTTATACTTTTAAATGATAAATAACCCTGAGGTTGGTAAGTGACTGAATTCATACTAGAACTCAAGCAAGCTTCTTTAAGATATGTCTCTGTGGTCATTTAATACACCATTTTTTATTATGTTATGGTATGTTTTGCAAACTACATAGTTATTTTTCTCATAAAAAATGTCTCTTGCATTATTTTATTTATTGATTGATTGATTTTTTGAGTCAGAGTCTCACTCGTGTCCTGGGGAGAGTGCCATAGAATTGTCATAGCTCAGAGCAGCCTCAAACTCTTGGGTTCAAGTGATCCTCCTGCCTTAGCCTCCCAAGTAGCGAGGACCATAGGCACCCACTGTGGTGTCACAGCTCAATGCAACCTCAAACTCCTGGGCTACTGTCTTGGCCTCCCAAATAGCTAGGACTACAGGCACCCATCACCATGCTGGCTAGTTTTTCAATTTTTAGTGGAGATGGGGTCTCATTCTTGCTCTCCAACTCAGAACTCAGGCCATATTCCCATTTTGTCCTTCCAGAGTGTGGGGATAATAGGCCCTCTTGCGTTATTACTTGCTGTAATTTATAATGCCTTTTTACATACTTGTTTGATCTTTATAGCAACCTTATGAATTGTTATTATCCATTTTATAGATGAAGAAATGGGAAGTCAGTCACGACAAATGCATTATTCAAAGCCACACATGTATTTTTTCTTATGGCAGGGTTTATTTAGAACCCAATTCTTGCTATCCTGACACAAAATTTAAAGGAAAAGTTAATTTTTCCAAGTTCAATCAATTGTTCAAATAGCGTGTTAGAGCCAGGCGCAGTGTAGGCCAAGGCAGGAGGATTCCTTGAGTTCAGGAGTTCAAGACCAGCCTGAACAAGATCAACACCTCACCTCTACTAAATATAGATCAACTAGCTGGGTGTGGTGGTGGGTGTCTGTAGTTCCAGTGATTTGGGAGGCTGAGGCTGGAGGATCATTTGAGCCCAAGAGTTGTAACCTAAACTGAAGCCACGGCACTCTACCCAGGGTGATGGAGTGAGACTCTGTGTGGAAACAAATGAACAAACAAACAAATAATAAAGAGCTTGTTAAATGTATTTTTAGAGTTTCTATTAAAAAAAAAAATTAGCCTGGCCGGGCATAGTAGCTCACGCCTATAATCCTAGCACTCTGGGAGGCTGAGGAGGGTGGATTGCCCTGAGCTCACCAGTTCAAGACCAACCCGAGTCAGACCGCAACCTCTGTCTCTAAAAACAGCTGGGTGTTGTGGTGGGTGCCTGTAGTCCCAGCTACTTGGGAGACTGAAGCAAGAGAATTGCTTGAGCCCAAGAGTTGAGGTTGCTGTGAGCTGTGAAGCCACAGCACTCTACCAGGGGTGACAGAGTGAGACTCTGTCTCCAGAAAAAAAAAAAAAATAGCCAGTCAATAATATGTTTCCTACTTGGAATTTGATATCTTAGTAAAGTATGATTTTTTTTTTTCTGAGACAGAGCCTCAAGCTGTCACCCGGGGTAGAGTGCTGTGGCGTCACAGCTCACAGCAACCTCCAAGTCCTGGGATTAAGTGATTCTCTTGCCTCAGCCTCCCTAGCAGCTGAGACTACAGGCTCCCACCACAACGCCTGGCTATTTTTCGCTTGTAATTGTCATTGTTGTTTGGCAGGCCGGGCTGGATTCGAACCTGCCAGCTCTGGGGTATATGGCTGGTGCCTTAGCTGCTTAAGCTACAGATGCCAAGCCAAATTCTTTGTTTTTTTGAGACAGAACCTGAAGCTGTCACCCTGGATAGAGTGCTGTGGCATCACAGCTCACAGCAACCTCCAATTCCTGGGCTCAAGCGAGTAGCCTGCCTCCGCCTCCCAAGTAGCTGGGACTACAGGCACCCGCCACAATTCCCAGGTATTTTTTGATTGCAGCCATCATTGTTGTTTGGCGGGCCCAGGCTGGATTCGAATTCACCAGCTCAGGTGTATGTGGCTGGCGCCTTAGCTGCTTGAGCCACAGGCGCTGAGCCTGAACTGTGAATTTTTTAAAAATCTAAGTGGCAGCTGTTTTGTGCTTCCTGTTGAGAATGAGACTTGCTACCATACTGTCATATATTGTCAAAAGTTTTTATATTCTTCCAAAGAAAGCTGTAAGCACATAAACATTGTCACATTTCATTTTCTCTGTGTGAATTTAGCAGTGGCCCTCAGCACAGGGCCTAAAGGCTATCTTTTAGATCAAAGTTTCTTCCCAGTCTTCGACAATGATTTGTTAGCTCTTTCAGATTCTATGTTGGACAAAAACATTTTAATTATTTTATGTAATCTGAAATAGATGATAAAATCATCATTGAAGCATATTTATTCTTTTTCTCTTTTAAAACTGTAGGATAATTACACATAATCCATCAACTTTTTCCCCTGACAGAAATAAATATGACCTGGGGAGCTTGGGGGTGGCAGAAAAATCGAATTACATTAATTATTATCTTTTCTCAGCTTAAAAAGGCCTTCTCTTTTTAAGAATGGACTGTTGCTATGGTCTAAATCAGCAGTTCTCAACCTGTGGGTTGTGACCCCTTTGGGGGTCAAATGACCCTTTCACACGGGTCACCTAAGACCATCCTGCATATCAGATATTTACATTATGATTCTTAACAGTAGCAAAATAACAGTTATGAAGTAGCAACGAAAATAATTTTATGGTTGGGGGTCACCACAACATGAGGAACTATATTAAAGGGTCGCAGCATTAGGAAAGTTGAGAACCACTGGCCTAAATGTTTGTGTTTCTCCACAATTCACATGTTAAGATCTAATCACCATTTGTCAACCATAATTTTAGAACAGCATATCCAGCGGGTTATTTGTAGTGGGATTGGGAATGACTTTTTTTTTTTCTATATTTAATGTGCATTAGTATTTTTTGCATTGGTTTTATAAGTTGGGAAATAAAAGGAATAAGTGTTAAAAAAAAGAAAAGATCTAATCACCAGATGTGATGGTATTAACAGGTATTCGTGTGTTTCTGAATTTAGACATACATATTTTAATTTTAGAAAGATTACCCAAGTCCTGTGCCTTGGCACCTGCAGTGACACTGATGATTATTCCCAAATAAGGGGGATAAGTAAAAGCACTAAATAGCTCTAGGTCTATTCAGGTTGGGTTTTATTGCCAACTGAGTTTAGAAGAACCTTGCAAAAAACACACTCAACTTTGTGTTTTCAAAGCTCTTTTTGGGATTTTGGAAGTGCTGATAGAGATTGCAGACATGGGTCTTGAACTTGCTTGTTCCATTTTCAGTCCAATTACTCCCCCAATAAAGCTGCCCCTGGTTAAGTGCAACTGTGCTAACCAGTAGCCCACGAAATCACCATTGCTGACTTCCAGCGGTCCCTTAGTCCTGTCAAGCAATTGAACTCTCAACAAGGGCAGTACCGCCACCTAGGGGGCATTAGCCATGTTTGTGGAGTTTTTTTTTTTTTTCATTCTTGTTTTATTAATATGAGAGTACAAACCATTAGGTTGTATAATTTACGCATGATGGGTAAAATTTAGAGCTGTAGTTGTGTCCTCCACCCAAGGAATATGCCATATATTCATGCATTGCACCCACTGGGTGGGAAGCCACTGAATTTGAGATTTTCTGTCATGGGGACATGTGTGATTGTTAATCTCCTACTTTCAAATTGGTACTGAGCACATGGATGGTCGTTTTCCAATCTTGCAATACTTTACATAAGAGAATGTTCTCCAAATCCGTATAGGTTGTTACAAAGGATGCAAAGTGTTCATCTTTTTATAAGGGCTGAATAGTATTTCATGGTGTATATATACCATCGTTTTTTTTTTTAATTTTTTAATTTTTTTTCAAGTTTTTAAAAAAATTTTTTTATTAAATCATAGCTGTGTACATTAATGAAATCATGGGGTACAATGTGTTGGTTTCATATACAATCTGAAATATTTTCATCAAACTGTTTAACATAGTCTTCATGGCATTTTCTTAGTTATTGTATGAAGACATTTATATTCTACATTTAGTAAGTTTCACCTGTACCCTTCTAAGATGCACCGTAGGTGTGGCCCCACCAATTACCCTCCCTCCACCCATCCTCACCCCACCCCTCCCTTGCCCCTTTACCCATATTCGTATACTATTATTGGGTTATAGCCTTAATATGAAAGCTATAAATTAGCTTCATAGTAGGGCTGAGTACCTTGGATACTTTTTCTTCCATTCTTGAGATACTTTACTAAGAAGAATATGTTCCAGTTCCATCCATGTAAACATGAAAGAGTTAAAGTCTCCATCTTTCTTTAAGGCTGCATAGTATTCCATGGTATACATGTACCACAATTTATTAATCCATTCATGGGTCTCTGGGCACTTGGGCTTCTTCCATGACTTAGCAATTATGAATTGGGCTGCAATAAACATTCTGGTACAGATGTCTTTGTTATAATCTGATTTTTGGTCTTCTGGGTATATACCTAGTAAAGGAATTATAGGATCGAATGGCAGGTCTATTTTTAGATCTCTAAGTATTCTCCAAACATCTTTCCAAAAGGAATGTATTAGTTTACATTCCCACCAGCAGTGTAGAAGTGTTCCCTTTTCTCTACATCCACGCCAGCATCTCTGGTTTTGGGATTTTGTTATATACCATAGTTTATTAATCCACTCATGGGTTGATGAGATTGTTTCCTCATCTTTTCTTTTCTGTTTTTGAGACAGAGCCTCAAGCTGTCACCCTGGGGAGA
>CAUYRH010071439.1:0-13743 GCA_963574655.1 Perodicticus potto
TAAAAAATAAAAAAAAGAAAGTCAAAGCAATAAAAGACCCTGGATGTTCTATCTTATTTATTTTGCCTATCAGTGTAAATAGAATGGTTCAAAGGCATGCCAAGCATTTCTAAGACTTCATCTAGTTGTAACTAATTCTAATGCAAAAAATTTAAAATGTTTCTCAAACTCAGTTCTCTTAACCCTGATTTTTACTGAGTTTGACTATTGCTGCCTTGCTAGCTTTCCAGGAAGAAACATAGAACTTAATACCTGCTCATTTATTTTTCTTTGTAACTAGAAATAAGAAAAACACCAAATAAAATTTGTCAATTGAGGGAGTCACCTGTGGCTGAAAAGAGTAGGATGCCAGCCCCATATACTGGAAGTGGTGGGTTCAAACCCAGCCCTGGCCAAAAAAATGCAAATAAAAAAAAATTGTCAATTGAGGCTTATAAATTACATGTGCCCAGAGGCACTATACAGGCTGAACTGAGCACTCAGATCAACCATAATATCCAGGGTGGGGCTCAACCCCACTTTGATTGACAAGTGCATACCCAGTGGCAGACACAGTAAAGGGCACAATTTTTATCAGTTGGGAGTGACTCCATGTTTGGAGCAATACATGATTAGAAGTTTGTAGTGCCAGTTGTAAAGTACATGGAAGATCCCGTGTGTACAAAGTGCTACACTGGTTGTGGTTAAATTCAGACAAACACATGAGCTCAGGAGACCACACTCTCCAGGAATTTTCCCCAGACATTAGAAAGATACTTCCTTTAGTTTGACTGAAAGGCTCTCTAGGTTGGTCAAAAGAAACTTCAATGACCCAAGAACACAGAGAATAGTATTGATTAAGGCTGTGGACATCTGTTCTTTCCCACAGATGGGTAAAATGTTCTCTCACCAAGAAAACACCTTTCTCGGCATTGGTATATTTGACCCCCAGATGCTCAAAAAGGACTATGATTTTCTTCTGCATCCAGACCTGGCCTCAGTATTGACACTCCAATAGTGAACAATGGGCAACAGAGGGCACCCTAAATTACAACATCATTTTTTTAGTTAGACCTTTTCTGTAAACAAGAGGGAAAATGGTCTTAAGTACCTTATGTACAAGTTTTCTTTGTTTTCTTTTATCTGAGAGACAACCTCTAATTATGTAAAACCTGTCAGACAGATATAGCTCTCCTGGCCATAGTAACTTCCTGAAATGGCCAGAGATTTCCAAGAAAGATGCTGTCACCATCTAATTAAGACCCACTAGTCACTCCTACCACACTTTCCTCAGTGCCTCTACTAGAGAAACCCACCAAGAAATCTGGTTTAGGAATTTACTCTTATCCCATTGGGACGCCCATACCTCAACTATATCCCTCTTTATGTCCCCTGGTCAGGAATACAGGCAATGAAAGAGGAACTATGCAAGCATTTAGCCCATTTTCTACAGCTCTTTTAAAACAAATTGAGGTTGATTTAGGATAATTCTCTGACGACCCAAATGAGTACATAAATATTCTCCAAGCATTAGGACAGAGCTTTGACCTCTCTTGGAGACATGCAATGCTACTAGTAGATCAAATTTTAACTTTAAATAAGAATAATTAAGTCTTGGACGAGGCTTAAATGTGTGATAATTTTTGGTATATATCCATAACTGATAACAATGTCTTCTGAAGAAAGAGACAGATACCCAATGGGAAAACAAGAAGTTCCCTTTGAGGATCCTGAATGGTGCCCAGAAAAACAAAGCCACTAGTGGTGTAAAGAGTTTCTAATATGTATCAAGAAGTTTGCATCAATCCAGGAAAAAGTCTATGAATTATTCTAAGCTAGCCACTATTTACCAGAAGCAAAATAAAAGTCCCTCAGCCTTTCTTAAACAGCTTAGGGAGGTGATGAGAAAACACACTCAGTTGACCCCTGACTCCTTGGAGGATCAAACTATTTTAAAAGATAAATGTATTATTCAAGCAGCCCCAGACATTGGAAGAACACTTCAAATTTTGTTCTAGGCCCCAACTGATCATAACCTAGAAAACTTCCTTAAAATGGCCACAGTAGTCTTTTATAATAAAGATCAGGAGGAGGAGGAAGGAAAATAAAGAAGGGATAAGAGAAGGATAACAGTTCTAGTAATGGCTCTGTAACAGGCAGATATCATTCAGGAAAAAAAAAAAAAAAAGAAAGCCAGAGGAGCTAAAACCAAATGTTTTCAATATGGTCAACTGGGCCACCTTACGAAAGATTGCCTCAGCAGCACTGCCTACCAAGCAAGCCACTGGGCCCTGTCTAAAAGGTAAGATTGACCACTGAAGGGCGGCCTAACACCAGAAGCAGAGGCCTCCAGGAACAGTTACCCCATTGGCCCCTGAACTAGACTGAGGGTGTCTGGGGAATGTTCTCTTGGCTCTAGCTTATGTTATCACCCATCAAAAGCCCCAAGTTCACCTCATCATGGAGGGCCAAGAGGTAGAATTCCCTTGGAAACTGGAGCCACCTTTACTGTAATCCTTTTTAACCCTGGTCTTATATCCCCTAAATCTGTAAGTATACAGGGGGGTTTCTGGAAATCTTCTTACCAAATTCTTTTCTTTTATTTATTGAGACAAAGTCTTACGTTTTTTATTGAGACAAAGTCTCTACACTTGGTAGAGTGCTGTGGCATTATAGCTTACAGCAACCTCAAACTCTTGGGCTCAAGTGATTCTCTTGCCTCAGCCTCCCTAGAATCTAAGACTCTGGGTGCCCGCCACAATACCCAGCTATATTTTTTTGTTTGTTTAACAGGCCCAGGCCAGGTTCGAATGCACCAGCCCCAAGGCATGTGGCCAGCACTCTAACCACTGGGCAATGGGGGCCCATTCTGCTTACCAAATCCTTCTCTCAGCCTTTAAGCAACAACTGAGAATATTGACTGCTCTCTCATGCCTTTCTAATTGTGCCTAAAAATCATTTTCTCTTTTTGGGAAAGGACATACTAAAGTAGAAACAAACATTTATGTGAATATAAGACATAAACCTTTTTTATGCCTTCCATTATTTATTTATTTCTTATTTTTTTCAGTTTTTGGCTGGGGCTGGGTTTGAACCTGCCATCTATGGTACATGGGGCTGGCACCCTACTCCTTTGAGCCTTAGGCACCACCCTATGCCTTCCATTATTAAAGACAGATATTAGCCTAAAGATATGGGCTACCAAGGGAAAAATGAGAAGAGCAAAATATACTTAGCTGGTCAAAATTAAATTAAAGAATCCTACCATCTATTCTCATCAGAAAGAAAAAAAATCCTCAAAAAGAAGAAGCTAAGACTGAGCTAAGACTCATAATATAGAATCTAAAGTGATAAAAATTATTACTTCCCTATGGAAGTCCATGTAAAACTCCTATTCTAGGAGTACCAGAGCCAGATTGGATGTGAAAACTAGTACAAGACCTCAACATTATAAATAAAGCACTCATTCCTCTCCATGCTATAGTTCTCAATCCACATATTTATTATTTCAAATCTATGAAAAAGCCAGTTGTTTCACAGTCCTATATTTAAAAGATGTCCTTTTCCACAGTCCCCTTCATAAGAATTTCTAATACATTTTGCTATTAAAGACCATTCTACCTCCAATGCCCAGCTTATATAGACTGTGCTGCTTCAGAGATTTAGGAATAGCCTTCATTTATTTGGACAAGCCATAACACAGAACTTGAGTTGATTCTCATATCCAATAATTACTCTCATTTGATATGTAGATAACCTTCTTTTGGAAGCTCCAGATACAGAATGGCACAAAAGTACCCAAGTTCTATTAAATTTTCTAATTGATTGTAAATATGATGTTTCCAAGACTAAAGCCCAATTACAAATGTCTGAAGTGCACTATTTAAGTCTCCAACTTTCGCAAAGAAGGACAGCGCTAGGCAGAAAAGGAATAAAACCAATATTAGCTCACTCTAAACCTCAAACTCTCAGACAGCTATGCAGCTTCTTAAGAATTACAGGTTTTTTCAGACTCTGAATTTCTGGATATAATAAAATAGTCACATCACTCAATTATTTAATTTAAAATGTTCACAGAAAGTGCCTAGTCACTCTAGAATAGTAACCAGAATAAAATATAAGCATTCCAACAGTTTTAAAAAATGTTCTTTTACAAGTGTCTGCTTCAAGTCCCCCTACTGAACAACAATTTAATCTGTATGTTACAAAACAGACTAGAATATTTCTAAGAGTCTTTAGCCGCACTAGGGTCAAATTTTACGTAGCTTATCTTAAAAAAATTGAAACTGTGGCCAAAAGATGATCACACTGCTTGCAAGTTTTAGCAGCAATGGCCCTCTTAACCCCAGAATTAATTAAGATAACTTTGGAAAGAGACATAGTAATATATACCCCTCATGAATTCATTGACATTTAAATTCTGAAGACAAGCTGCCTCCTTAAATATCAAGCCTGTTACAAGAAAGGCTAGTGCTACAATTACACACCTGTTCCACTTTTAATCCTACCATTTTCCTCCCCAATTCCAATGAGGAAATAGGACATGATTGACAACAAATTATAGCACAGACCTATACAGCTGAGGAATACTTACAAGAAAGTTTCCTACCTAATTCTAACATGATTTTATACATAGATGGAATTTCTTTCATAGAACAAAAAATACACAATGCAAGCTATGCTATAGCTACTCAACATGCTATGACTGAAAGTGCATCACTCCCTTCAGGAGCCAGTGTGCATTAGCTAAGGTAATAACTTTAACCCACACTTAAGAAATTGAAAAAGACAATGAGTCAATGTATATACTGACTGAAAATATGCTTTTCTCATTTTACATGCCCTTGCTGCCATTTGGAAGGAAAGACAATAGCTAAATTCCAACGTCTCCCTCATAAAATATCATCATGAAATAGCCAAGTTATTGCAAGCTGTTTCTGTTCCACAAGGAGTAACAGTTATCCATTACAAGGACACTGAAAAACTTCAGATAATATTTCTGAAGTTAATTAACTCACAGTTAAAGATTATAAAATGGCAGCACAGAAGGAAAAAAAAAAAAAAAACTTGTGCCACCCCTCATTCGAAAGGGATGACTTACCAATCATATACCTCAATATACCCAAAAGGAAAAAGAAAAGGCTCTATCCAAAGACAATTCACTACTTCCCTCAGGCAGGCTGCAAAATAAAAGTGCACTTTTACGATTACCTTCTACAAGTCAAATGTAAAATGAAGGGCGTTCAGTGTGGTACCGAGAGACAAGACCATGAGAGTTTCAGGACAAATTTAATGAAAGGGAACTGAGACCCACCTGAGCAAAATGGGAGCTGAAATGAGGATAGTTGGAAGCTTATTTTTAATACTGGGAATAGGGGGAGGAATATTCCCCACAGTTGCTGGCAGGCTTTGGTGGCTAGGGTCTTTCTGGTGGAAACTAACATGAAATACTTAAAATTTTGCATCAGTCTTTTCCTTTTGGCACTGAGAATAGCTATCAACTATCAACTAATATGCTTTAATGGAAAGAACTTATGTAAAATCATAAAACAGATAGTAACAACTTGTAAATTATGTCAAAGAAACAATCCTTCAAACCACCACCTAACTCCCCAGGTATACAAAGACAAGGTAAATATGAAGATGAATATTGAATTTTACTCACCTCCCTAATTTACATAATATGCAATATTTGCTGGCATTTATAAATGCTTTTACTTATTAAGTTGTAAAGAAACTAAGTAAATATCACCCCAAATTATGATTCCTTGGTATAAAGAATACTTTGAATTAAAGGCCACTCATGATCAGAAAGCATTGGAAGAGGCCTTTCCTCTGTCTACATATAGCCTGAGTAACCTGATTGGGAATCAAAAGAGGCTGCTGACTTTCTTATTACATGCTAATAGACCTAGTCCCAAAGTTGTTTGAAGCCTAGTACCTGTCTCTTGGGTTAATCTACAAATCGATCTATTTTCACCCATCTACACATCCCCCCTAGCAATCACTTACTGCACCTATACTTTCCATATTTCCCCTCTCCCTTTAAAAAGGCACCTATAAAATTCTCTGACCATCACTGAGACATTAGGTAATCATTCTTGTCATACCACCCCCCCATGAGCATGGTATTTTGAAACAAACATTTCTCTTATTAATTTACCATAATTGAGAGTTGATCTTTCAATGAACCTTGATTAAGGGAAAAGTGCAGGTTTTGCTGAGTTCCCTACAATTTAAGTAGTCAGTAGTGTATCAAAGATACTCTGCTCTTCAGAAGCCTCAGCAGGGTGATTGGAACTCTGACACCAGCCAGCACATGGTAATATATTTTACTTGCCAGCCAGTCTCCCAGCCTTCCTCTCTGGGGGCTCTAGTTGAGCAGATGGTAATAGATCACTGTCCTTTCCACATTTAAAATCAATGAGATAAACGCTTTTGTTGGTGACTAGTCTTGTGAGTGACTATAGTATTGATATATTTTTGGTACTTGGTGGTGTATGAATATTCATATTGTTTGATTCCATCTCCTCTCAGAAATAGATTCTAATCACTGTGGTTATTGTTTGTTATTGTTTTCTTACTTGTCTTTCTGTGTCGTTTAGTCTAAAGAGGGTTACTATAAGATGAAACTCAGACCTATCCCCCCACAAGCCCATATTTCAAGCTGTCCCTGCATACTAGCCAGCTAGATGGTTCTGGCTAGTCTGGTGTCTTTTAAGACAAACTTTGTTGAAGGTCCCTGAAACAAAAACCGTATGAAGTTTAGGTTGAGTTACTTTTAGAATAAATATACCATAAAAAAATTCCAAATAAATAGCCAGAAGATAGATTCTTTGAACTAGAACAACTCCCTAATTTAAAGAAAATTTCAGAGAGCTCTCATCCTAAGCAATTGCCTTATTTATATTTATGAGAAGATCAAATTGAAACAAAAACCAACCTTAGTGTTGTGGCTAGCCTAATAACTCCCTTCAAAAAACTGAAGAGCAGAAATCTGAATTAAAACCTCAATTCCTCAACAATAGTCTTTAAGAGATATTAAAACTATGTTAACCCCAACTTTTTCAGAAAACCATTTTGATAACCAGGTGATTACCTTAATCTCAGTATATCTTCCAAATTTACAGAAGACATTCAAGCCAGATTTACAATACTGAAGCATACAGGTTGATTGCATGAAAACTGATAAGCAAAACGTAGGTCTATTACAAAGCCACAGTAAAGCTTGATATTCTGTACGATATAATGCCTCTTATTTCCCAGGGCTGTGTAAATCAACTTCATCAGCCCTGGTCTCCTCTATGTGGTTCCCTATAAGAATGTATCCAGGCCCTCCCCTCAGAGAGAATTCATGTCCCCTGGAATGCAACAGATCTTCTGAATTACAAAACCCTTTTATTCACACTTTCAGAAGATCCCTCCCACCAAACTCAAAGATGAATTAGAGAAGATTATAGCCATTCATAATCCCACTCACAGGGATCTTGACTGGCTGCTAATGGGCATTCTTCCCACACATGATTATACTGCAGTCATTAGACAAGCCAGAAGGCCTCTAGGAGAAGATACTATCCATAGAGTGAACAAGTGGCCATATTCTCTTTCTGGACCCTCTACAAATGACCAATAAATTACTCATATAAATGCTGATATTCAGGGTCTATTGGGGGCAATATTGCAGGCTTTTCCTCCACATATAATTTGGTCTAAAGTTAAATTATGTACTCAGAAGGAGGGAGAACATTCTAAAGCCTTCATTGGAAAGATTTATCCAAGTTTTCCTAATACATACATCGTTAAATCTTGAAGCACCAGAGCAAAGAAATATTTTAGTTTATACTCTGGTTAGGTATTTACTTCAAGATAAAAAAAATCCAAAACAATATTGTTGGCTGGACCAGTCAACCTCTAAATGTTATTATAATAGAAGCAGGTACACAGTTTTTTGAAAATAACTTGCAAGAAAACAAATATTTAAAATCCACATTTCTTGCTATACAAATGGAATCACTGTAGAAGCAAAAACAGTCCTCTGAACATAAGTTAAGATCATCTTGTTTATTTCCTTCAGATATGAAATGTCCATCTTTATCCTTCCTTACTTTGGTTGATTTAAAGCCTATTGTATCTGCAAATAACATTGCAACACCTGCTTTATTCTGTTTTCCATGTGCCTGGAATATAGATGACCATCCCTTCACCTTGAGTCTAAATTTTTCTTTTAAGGTAAGATGTGATTCTTGTATGCAGCATATATCAGGCCTGAGTTGTTGTATCCAGTCAGCCAATGTATGCCTCTTTAGAGGACAATTTAAACCATTCACATTAATTGAAAATATTGATAAATCTTTAGAAAATCTTGTGGACATTTTTAATCCTTTCGTCTTTGTGGAAGTTGGAATTTGATAAAACTTTCTGGATGAGTTTACAGAAGCCCAGCAAGCATGCGGCGCTGGGCCAGGCAGCTGCCAGAGGAATTCCTGGCCGAAGGCAGGCCTGCAGAGGCCAGGCGGTTGTAGGCAGAGATCCTGGCAGAAGGCATGCCTGCAGAAGCCCTGTAGGCTCAGGGTGCAGGGCCGCGCAGTCATCAGGGGACTTACTGGCCAGGGCCTGGCCTGTGGGGGCCCTGTGGGTGCCAAGCGGAGTCCTGCACAGTCGCTGGGGGAGTTCCTGGCTGGGGCAGACCTGCAGAGGCCTGGAAGTTGCCAGCAGATTTTTTAGCAGACAGTGGGCCTGTGGAAGCCCAGCAAGCACAGGGTGCAGGGCCAGGCAGCTGCCGGGGGAAATTCCTGGCCGGGGGGCAGGCCTGCAGAGGCCAGGTGGCTGCAAGCAGAGTTCCTGGCAGAAGGCAGGCCTGCTGAGGACCTGCAGGCTCTGGGTACAGGGCCTCACGGTCGCCAGGGGATTTACTGGCCGGGGGCAGTCCTGTGGGGTCCCTGCAGATGCCATGCAGAGGCCCGTGCGGTCACCGGAGGAGGAGTTCCTGGCTGGGGGCAGACCTGCGGAGGCCTGGAAGTTGCCATCTGAGTTTCTAGCAGACGGCGGACTTGCAGAAACCCATCAAGCACGGGGTGAAGGGTCAGGCAGCTGCCGGTGGAAATTCCTGGCCAGAGGGGAGGGAGAGTCGCCATGCCCCCCCCGGATTCTTTTCCCAGTGGGGCGCTTGTTCCAGCAGGCGGGGGTGGGGACACTGCTCAGGGACCTCCTCCCTCAGTCTCAGCAGAGGTTAGGCTTCTGGTTCATCAGGTAAGAGGGGAAGGGTGTACAGTAAGTTCAGAATGGTGGGGAAAACTTTAGTTCAGTTTTTCTGCCAAGCAATAGAGTTTTCAGAGCCACATCAGGGTGCTCAGGGGTAGCACACCTCACTTCCCACAGCACTCTTCTGTGGGGTGAGACAAGAGGTCCACAGTTCACCTCTTGTCTGTAGAAAACTCGCAGGAGCAAAAGAGGAGAATAAAAAGGAAGGAAACAGAAAAGCAAGAAACTCAGAGCTTTCTTGGGGGAGGGGACAGACACTCTTCCTTTCAGATGAATTTTGTACCTGAAGCTCGCTTTCTTAGGGTCACAGCCAGTCTCAGCAGAGGTGACACGCAGAAATCACTTCTCTCTTTCTCAGCTGGGCTCCCAGTATTCAGCTTAATTGCGCAGTTTCTAGAGGTTATCTTCCCTTTTGTACAGGAGCCTTTTTTGGAAGCTGCTTCCAGTCAGCCATCTTGCTCCGCCCCCTCAAAACATGTAAATTAAGTTGGACTAATACTAAGTGCAGAACCTGTAAGCATCTCCTCAATTAAAAAAAAAAAAAAAAAAAAAAGTTTTACTCAAGTAGCCTAATACTCCCTCTCACATGATGCAGAACAGGAAATTTAACCTATAATGCACTGCTTTTACAGCAGGAAGTACTCATTTTTACCAGCTTACCCAGTAACACCCTAATTCTACCATTTAAAAAAAAGAAAAGAAAAAGAAAAAGTTTGATTTAGATGGAAACACGATCTACTCATTTTTACAGTTATGAGAGCCATAAACTCTTTTGTAATCCCTCGGCACTCTGCTCTACTTAATCCAGCTATAATCCTTACCTCAATTCCTATCAATGCAACCTGGTTGGCAGCACTTAATCTTTGCTCAACTTTATTTTCAATTCCCTTACACCCTGACTCACAATTTCTCTTTGCATTTACCTTCAAAGAGAGACAATTAACATGAACCCAAATACCCCAAGGATACTGTGACGCAATCTCAATATTCTCTCAAATTTTCAAGGTTTATTTAGACTCTATAACCTTTCCCCCTAGGTCCACTGTAGTTCAGTACATTGATGATCTCTCACTTTGTAATCAAACTAAACAAGGTACTTTATTAGACTCTACCATTATAAAAACTCTAGCTACTAATAACTATTATTTATTTAACGCATAAAATATCTCAAGGCACTAAAAGACTCACCCCAAAATGCCTTGAGTCAATTTTCTCTATTCTGTTCATGACTAGTAATACCTTTCTTTTTGGAATCTTGTAAAAACTGTTATCCACCTCTTAAAATACTTCTTGCATCTTTAATTACAAAATAAACTTAGGTAAAGATTATTGGTTTTACATATGAGATAAAATTTCAGCTATTTGTCCTCAATAAAGTTTACTCTATTCACCTTCACTTCTTTCTACTCTTTCCTCTCTGTAGCTCATAGAATTTTGGCTAATCAAAAGTGGACAATTGTTCAAATTGTATTTAAGTAAGGCAAACACTGAACTGTCACCAATCCAACTATTTTTATATCTCATTTTCTCTTTTCTGTCCATGAATCTTCTAAACATTACCATCTGTCTAAGCCACTTCTAACTCAAAAGACCAGTTTGTAAAATTATCTTTGCTCAATTAATCTCTATTAAATTCAGTTTTTATCTAAAGTGGATTCCGAAATAAAACACCTGAAGATTTCCAGAAACAAAGAGTGTTCAACAATGAAGAGTACAAGTAAGGCACCTGCTGGACCTGTTCTGTCTCTCACTGCAACTAAGGACTTTGAGTAAGTTTTCTCTCAGATTCTAAGATGCCACAGATTTGTATTTCTAACTCTTACAGGTTTTTTGAACAAAAAATTTAATCCTGTCTTAAACAGTAACAATAACTGAAATAAATCTGAAAAAAAATAATAATTAAATGATCCAAAATTTTATTGAAAGCCTCAGATATCTCCATCAGTTAAAACAGTATCTAACTATGAAATTAGCACATTGTACCCCATAAATGTATTAATGTATGCACGATCTATGTGTTTATTATTTAACAAAAAATAAACTGTACTTGGAAAAGTGAAAACTCCAGATTTCAGAAATTTACAAAAATTTCTGTTGTTTCCATTTGTTCCTTTTCTTACATACTTAAGTTAAAAAAAAAAAAAAACTCAATGTCTAAATTAATAAAATATTTGAAAGCTGAGGGGGGGCAAGATGGCCGACTGGAAGCAGCTGCCGATGGAGACTCCTGTCCAATAGGAAAGATAACCTCCAGAAACTGCCCAATTGAGCTGAAGACTGGGAGCCCAGCAGAGAGTAGTGATAACTGCAAGTCAACTGTGAGGCAAGCTGCAAATTCAAGAAAGGAAGCTTCTGGCTGAAAAACTGAACTAAAGTTTTCCAACATTCTGAAATTCCAGGACACCCTTCCCCCCTTACCTGACACACCAGAAACCTGACATATGCTGAAACTAAGGGAGGAGGACTTCAGTAACGCCCACCCTCCCTATCTGCCTGACCAGGTGGCCCACAAGGTAAGAAACTCTGGGGTCCCACTGAGCCCCCACCAGGCCCCCGGCCAGAAACTCACTGGAACCCCCAAATAGCTCCTATCTGTACCCCACTGGGCCTTAGCCCGCTGCCTACAGGAGCCAGGAACTCCACTGGGACCCCCGGTGGCCCAATTGGCACCCCGCCAGGCCTTGACCAGCCACCAGCAGCAGTGAAGAAGTCTGCCAGGACTCCCACCAGGTGTTGCTCTGTGCCCCACCTGGCCTTGGCCAGCCACCCACCAGGAACCCCGCCTGGCTCCGATCTGTGCCCCAGGCCCACCGCCCTCAGTGGCAAGGAACTCCACTCCCCTGGGACCCCTGCACAGCCCTGATTGGCACCCCACTGGGCTTTGCCCATCACCAGCAGGAGCCAGGAACTCCACCGGGACTCCGGCACTGCCCGATTGGCACGCCACTGGGCCTTGGACCACTTCCAGCAACAGCCAGGAAGCCTGCTGGGACTCCTCTGGTGTGGTGCCGATCTGTGCCCTGCCCGTTCTCGGCCTACCCCCCACTGGGACCCCCACCCATCTCTGATCCGTGCCCCAGGCCCACCACCCACAGCGGCCAGGAAGTCCACTCAGCAGGGAACCCCCGCAGCCCTGATTGGCACCCCACCGGGCCTTGGACCACAGCCTGCCTTGGACCTCCGCATGGCTCTGATTAGAGTCCTCTGGGACTCGGACCCCCACTCACAGCAGCCAGAGACTCCCCCAGACCTTGACTTGCCACCTGGCCTACCATGGCCAGAGACTCCACTGGGACCACAGTACTGGGCCTCCGCCTGCTACCCACCTCGATCAGGGACTCCACCAGGAACCTGCCTGCCTGCCTGCCTGCCTGTGCCAGGAAATACAGGAGCCACACAACCCGCCTCCTCCCCTACCCTCTCTTCATCTACACCGGCCCCATCCATCTGAACAGGGACTCAGGAGGCTGCGAGACCTGTGCCCTCCCTCCAGATCCCTCCTCCCAGCCAGGGACTGCTGGAGGCATGAGTACCCTTTGCACAGGCCACCAGGTGCCCCATCCCATGCCCTGTTGCTTGATCTGAGAGTGCCACACTCTGTAGCTGCTCCCGCAGCCAGAAATACCTGGGAGGGGCAGTCCCAGAGGAGCTACACAGGGTAACTCCTACAAAGATCCAGCAACAACAGAGTGATCCTGCTGGGGTCTGATCTGGGAGAGACATCTCCCCAACTCTGAGGACGGTCATAGGCAACAGTGAAAAATAATCATGAGGTGGAATAAACAGAAAAACTCTGGTAATATGAATAATCAGAGGAGATCAACTCCCCCAAGGTAGTTGACAAGGTAGATACAGCACAAGATACCACTTTCTTAAGCAAATGGCTGAGATGTCAGAAATCGAATTCAGAGTCTGGATAGCAAATAAGATCAGTGGAATGGAGGAAAAGATGGAATTAGAATTTCAAGCAGTAATCCAAAAGATGATCCAAAAGATGTCTCAAGAATTCAACGAATTAAAAGACAAAATGACCAAAGATTTCGACACATTGAGACAAGGAGTTGCAGCCCTCAAAGATCTGAGAAATACAGCAGAATCCTTCAGTAACGGAATTGACCAAGCAGAAGAAAGGATTTCTGACATGAAAGACAAAGGTTTTGAATGCTCCCAAACTTCCAAAGAGGAAACAAAAGGGAAGGCAAAAATGGATCATTCTCTCAGACAGCTCCGGAATAACTCGAAGAAAACCAATATTCACCTTATAGGGATACCTGAAAATGATGAAGTGGTGTCACAAGGCACAGTCTTTCTTCTTCATGAGATTATGAAAGATAACTTTCCAGACATGCCAACAGATTCTGAAATTCAAATAGCAGACAGTTTAAGAACCCCAGCATGACTCAACCTGAATAAGACATCCCCCAAGCACATCATAATTAACTTCACTAGGCTCGGCGCCTGTGGCTCAATGGGCTAAGGCGCCAGTCACATACACCTGAGCTG